>JARHVA010010899.1:0-115085 GCA_037957365.1 Torreya grandis | reverse complement strand
TACATGAATTTTAAGTCTTTGAAAGTGGTCCTATAGGTGTTTAATGTCATTATTTCCATACCTATTTTTTGAGGTTAGTTGGCAGTTTTGAGTGAGCTAGTTACAGAGAAGGGTTTGAGTCCTTTGACCCTATATAATGATGTATACTGAACTTGTTTAATTTTTTGAGGTATTTAAGGTTATATTTATATATTTTTAGTTAAAATATTATCATTGATGTCAAAGGTCTAGCATTATTGGTGATAAAGGCCCCATTGCATTTAATGGTGTTTTTAATATTCATATCTTGGCTAATGTGTGTAAATATTTATTTAATATTAATGAATATATTTTTTGTTGCTTATAAGTCAAAAGAGGGCCCATGGAGAATTCAAAGAGTCATGGTGTAAAAGAGAAAAGAGTCATGGAATGCATTTTCTCATGAAGAGTCATCTTGAGGAATTCCAAGAGTCACCATGTGAAGACAAAAGAGGGCATGACACATTTTTATATCACTTTGAGGAATATGAAAAGTTTCCAAGTAAAGACAAAAGAGTAAAGGATGCATTTGTTTATGAAGGGTCACCATATGAATTTTTAAATTCAAGGATATGAAGGGTCATGCAAGTTTGGTGCCATTTTCCATGAGCATTGAAGGGTCACAAAAGGTGAATGCCAAAGGCCATTTGCAAAGATATAAATAAAGGCTTGAGAAGACATTTGTAATATGAAAGAGAGTGCATAGTTTGGATTTGTTTCCGAAGAGAGAAAAATAGGAGATGTTGTAGAGTTATATAATGTTTTGAGTAAGCAACATTGAGAGATAGTTGTGTTTTATACACAAGAGGGGTTGGTGCTCTTGTGGGTTGGTGATCACAAATATTTGTAAGTGGTTGGTGCTCCTATGGGTTGGTGCTTAGAAATATTTACTGTGTTAGTGCTCAATAAATGGGTTGGTGCTCCTATAAGTTGGTGTTTATAAACATTGAATTTTGAGTTGGTGCTCATTCATATACTTGAAACTATTCTTTGTGGTTTTTTCCACTTTAGGTTTCCATGTAAAAATTTGGTCTCTCTCTCTCTCTCTCTCTCTCTCTCTTGTGTGGTGCATATTATTTCAGTTTTATTACATATCTTGAATGTGTGATTAAGTGGTTAAATAAAATAAATTAGATTAAGTAAAAGATATATAATATACTGATTTACCCACCCCTCTTAGTATATTTCATGTTGAACAATTCGTATCAGAGTAGGTTCCTTTGGAAAAAGTTTTATAGATTGAAGGTAGGTCAGGAAAACATGATGGCTGGATCACATGAAGGTTTTTTACAAATAAATCACCTTTATTTGATGAGATAAATTATGCTTTTTGGAATAAAAGTATGAAGACTTATTTAATGGCCCTTGGATTCAAAATTTGGCAAGTAGTGGTGGATGAATATGAAGAGCCACAGACACTTGTAACTAATCTAATAGAAAATAAGTCAAGTGAAAATAATGTTAAAGCTTTAAATGGTATTTTATGTGGTTTATGTGAATCAAAATTTATTAAAGTTATGCAATGTAAATCTGCTCATGAAAATTGGGTAAAACTTGAGAATATTTACAAAGGTGATGGTAAGGTTCAACAAGCTAAGCTTTAGACTTTCAAAAGATAGTTTGAGAGTTTGAAGATGGAAGAGGAAGAAAATATAGCAAGTTATATTTTACATGTTGATCAAATAGTTAATCAGATTAAAGGTCTTAAAGAAAAGTTAGAAGAATAAATTATGGTTCAAAAAGTTTTGAGATCTCTACCATTGAGATATGATGGAATATTTTTGGAAATTGAAGAGATGAAGAATTTATCCAAGATAAAGATGGATGAACTACATGGTATTCTTATGACATATGAGATGTGGACCAAACAAGAAAAACCCTTAAAAAGAGAATCTATTTTCAAGACATCAAAGAAAGAGAAGGCTAATATTTAAGAATCAAGTGACAATTCTAGTGATGATGAAGATGAAAATGGAGCTCTATTCATTAACAAGATAAAAAAGGGCATAAGTAAATATCAAGGAAAATTACCATTTAAATGTTTTAATTGTGGAAAGATTAAACATTTTGTAGCTAAGTTCCTAGATAAGGGTAATGGTGATAATGAAGAAAGAAATTCTACATAAAAAAAGAATTTTAAAGGAAAATTCAAGAAAGGATTCAAGAAGAAGATTTTGTATTCTAAAGATCCTAGCTCAGTTGAAGATAGTGGAGTCAGTGATTCAAAATAAGAAGAGATTCTATTCATGGCCATATATGAAGATGCCTCTACAAGTAAAAGTATAGATGATCAATAAGAAGAATAGGATGAAGCTAAAGTGAATCTAGAAGGAGAACTCATTTGTGCCTTATAAGAGTTAAAATCTCTTGAGAATAAGAATCGAAGATTAAAGCTCTAGATCAAGAAAAATGAAAAGGAGTCAAAGGAAACAATTGAAGATCTACAAGAACACTTTAAAAAAGCCAAGAAGAATGAATAAGATCTAATGTCATAGTTGGAAAAAATAAGTAAATAATGTGAAAGTTATGTTATTGAAATTACTTTTTTAAAAGAAAATCTTGAGAAAACAAATAAAGCAATCAATGATAGAGCAACCAATGATTCAAAATTTGAGAATAACACTAATATGTTGAATAAGATATTAGAAATTCAAAAATTAATGTTAGATAAGATATGTATCAAATTTGAAAAAGAGAAAGGAGAGGCCACTACTTTCATAGATAAGTAAAAAGGGAAAAAGTTAAGAATACATATGATGTCTCAAACAAAGAAGGTGGGAAAGAATAGAGCTACAAAAGGCAATCAAGTTAGAGATACACAAACAGGTCCTATTTTTATGGTTACTATTTTTTATTTTTATGGATATGGTCATAAGAAAATAGAATGTCAAAAAAGGACTAACAATTTTAGAAATAAGGAGAAGAAAAGTCATATAGATTAAAGTAGAAGCCACAACTCTTTTAATCCTCTATCAGTCTTTAATGAAGAGGCCATCCTCTATCAGTCTTTAATGAAGAGGCCATAATATTTTACAAGTGAAAAAACTTTAGACACATAGCTCGGTACTATAAAAGCATGTTCAAGTCAGTCAAGAAGGACTAGAGTTTCAAGGCTCCATTCATCAACAAGAAAGTTTAGACAGGTTCATGGTAGAAGAAACAACCTAAAAAATCTGTGTTGGTGAAAATAGTTTTGCATGCAAGAAATGAAGAAAAGTGATGGTTCATTAATAGTGTATGTTTGAGGCACACGATAGGAGATAAGAGCAAGTTCATAACCTTGAAGAAGATTAATGGTGGAATAATGAAATTTAGAGACAATACTATTGCCAAAATTGTCAAAAAAGGTACACTAAGTTTGGATAATGGTAGAACTAAAACTGAAAACATTTTATATGTAAAAGGTCTTAAGCATAATATTTTGAGTATAAGTAAAATGTGTGATTAGGGGCACACATTAAATTTTTATGTAAAAGGTTGTGAAATTAGGATATTCAAATGTGTTGGTTGCAGATGCTTAAAGAACAGGGAATAATTTATATATGTTATCAAACATCAAAGGTCAAAGATGTTATTTGAGTCAGATTGAAGAAATTTGGCTATAGAATAGGAGAATTGGGCACATAAATTTTGAAAATATTGTTAACATTAGTAAGAAGCAAGCAGTCAGAAATCTTCCAAAGATTACAAAGCCATCCAACATGCTTTGTGAACCTTGTTAGCATGGGAAGCAGGTTAGAAGACCATTGAAAAAAAAAGAGTACTCGACCACTCAGATGTTAGAGCTTGTTCACATTGATCTATGTAGACATATGAGAACTTAATGTACTCAAGGTGAGAAATATTTCATGTTGATTATTGATGATTTTTCACGTATGACTTAGGTAATGTTTTTAAAGAGAAAACCAAAAGCTTTCAGACATTTCAAGGCATTAGTTGAGAATGAAACCAGTTTGAAGATTAAGGAGCTAAGATCAAATCAAGGAGGAGAATTCATGTCATATTATTTTATTATTTTTTGTGAAGACAATGGACTAAAGAAATGTTATTCAGTAGCCAAAACTCCACAACAAAATGGAGTAGTTGAGTGGAGAAATAGAATAGTTTAGGAGATGACAAGGACAATTCTAAATGAATCCAAGATACTAGATAAATATCACAGATAGGTACTTTCTACAGTAGTACACATTTATAATAGAAAATTATTGAGATTCAATAGTGACAAGACTCCCTACGAGCTATGGAAAGATAAACCAACAATAGCTGATTATTTAAGAGTTTTTACAATAGATGCTTCATAAAGAGAACTGATGAAATAATTGGTAAGTTTGAATCTAGAATAGATGAAGGTATATTTCTTGGTTTTTATTTCAAAAATAAAAATTATAAATGTTACAATAAAAGAACCAAGAAAATTGTTGAAAGTACAAGTGTCAGGATAGAAAAAGATGAAACACAAAGAATCAGTTATCTAGTAGACATTCTTCAAATCATTGAAGAGGAAGATTTTGAAGAATTAGATGAAGATGAGAAGAAGGAGAAAAAGGACACCAAAACTCCACCCAAATATGTTCAAATAAATCATAATGAAAGTGACATCATCAAAGACATAAATGAAGGAATTCACACTAGAAAAATGATGGCAAGTGAATCTGAGCAAGTTAATTTCTTTTTATTATCCAAAATTCAGCCTAGAACTTTTTTTGAAGCTAGACATGATAAGTATTGGATTAAGGCAATGGATGAAGAAATAAATCAGATAGAAAAGAATGATACTTAGGAATTAGTGCCTAGACCAAAAGATCATAATGTGATAGGAACAAAATGGGTTTATAGAAATAAGTTGAATGCAAATGGAGAAGTGACTAGGAATAAAGCAAGATTACTCTATATAGGATATGCTTAGATTGAGTGAATAGATTTTGAAGAAACTTTTATACCAGTGACAAGGCTAGAGGCTATTATAATGTCTTGCATATATGGTGTTTAAAAATTTCAAAGTGTTTTAGATGGATGTCAAATCTACCTTCCTAAATGAGAATATAGAAGAAGAGGTCTAAATTAAGTAGCCTAAGGGATTTATTCTCTCAAATATTAGTAGCCATGTATGTAGATTGAAAAAAGCACTATATGAATTGAAATAAGCTCCCAGAGCTTGGTATGCAAGACTTGATAAGTACTTGTAGGATTAAGGTTTCAAGAGATGATTTGCTAACAGTAATCTCTACATCAAAATAGAAGGTGAACATCTATTGATTATTGTGGTATATGTTGATGACATCATTTTTGGAGGAAACATTGAAAAGATGACAAAATAATTTTTTGATAATATGCAAAAAAAATTTGACATGTCTCTGCTTGGAAAATTGTCATTTTTCTTAGGATTACAAATATTTTAGTCAAATAAAGGGATTTTCATATCTCAAAGTAAATCTGCCAAGGAAATGTTGAAGACATTTGTTTTTTAGGATTGTGCAATAGTTGACACACCAATGTATACAACAAATAAGTTGAGCAAGGATGAAGATTTACCTATTGAAGATCAATCTTTATATAGATATATGATTGGTAGTCTTTTATATTTGATATCATTGAGGCTAGACATCATGCATGCAATAGGTATGGTTTCAAGATATCTGTCAGCTCCAAAAGATAGTCATGTTCAGTTGGTGAAGAGAATATTTAGATATATCAAGGGGATATTGGATTACAAATTGTGGTATCCCACATGTAGAGATTTCACTTTATTTTCTTATACAGATTCAAATTGGGTAGGTTACTTGGATGAAAAAAAAAAGTACAAGTGGAGGAGCTTTCTTCCTTGGTGATAGCTTAGTATCATGGCTAAGCAAAAATAAAAAATTAATTTCACTTTCTACAACTAAAGAAAAATATATTACAGTGGTATTGTGTTGTACTCAAGTGCTTTGGATGAAGCAAACTTTGGAAGATATCAAGGTAAAATATGATGAACCTATTTCTATTTTTTGTGACAACATAAGTGATATTAATATTTTGAATAACCCAATGATGCATTCAAGAACAAAACATATTCCCATTAGATATCACTTTTTGAGAGAGCAGGTTGTAAATCAATAGGTTAAGATGGAATATATTAGTACTATAGAGTAGATTGTAGGTATTTTTACAAAGGTACTACCAAAAGACACATTAGAGTATCTATGGGAAAAGTTGGGAGTAATTTATTTTACTTCCTACCATTGAGGTTCAGTATCGATTGAGGGGGAGCTAAGTGTTAGCTCCAGGTAGGCCCTTTGCCATTGATGTCAAAGGGGGAGAAGAATAGAAATAGGTATATGTACAAAAATAGGTACAGGGAATAGGTAAAATTTGCTATATTAAGGGGGAGTTACTGTATGTTTTTTAGATGGTAATATGTGCAAGTTTTAGGAAATGGCAATTTTAGTTTGAGGTTGCCATCAATGATAAAGGGGGATATTGTTGGAAATATTATCATTGATGTCAAAGGTCTAGAATTATTGGTGATAAAGGCCCCATTGCATTTAATGGTGTTTTTAATATTTATATCTTGGATAATGTGTGTTAATATTTATTTAATATTAATGAATATATTTTTGGTTGCATATAAGTCAAAAGAGGGCCCATAGAGAAGTCAAAGAGTCATGGGGTAAAAGATAAAAGAGGAATGAGACACACTTTCTCATGAAGAGTCATCTCGAGGAATTCTAAGAGTCACCATGTGAAGATAAAAGAGGGTATGGCACATTTTTCCATGAAGGGACACTTTGAGGAATACTAAAAGTCACCAAGATAAAGACAAAATAGGAAAGGATGCATTTTCTTATGAAGGGTCACCATATGACTTTTCAAGTACAAGGATATGAAGGGTAATGTAAGTTCAGAGTCATTTTCCATGAGGATTGAAGGGTCAAAAAGGGTGAATGCCAAAGGTCATTTGGAAAGCTATAAATAAAGGCTTGAGAATCCATTTGTAATATGTAAGAGAGTGCATGGTTTGTATTTGTTTTTTAAGAGAGAAAAGCAAGAGATATTATATAGTTCTATCATTTGTTGAGTAAGAAACATTGATAGATAGTTGTGTTTTATACACAAGAGGGGTTGGTGCTCACAAACATTTGTAAGGGGTTGGTGTTCTTGTGGGTTGGTGTTCGGTAAAGGGGTTGGTGCTCCTGCAAGTTGGTGCTTGCAAAATTTGTATTTTGAGTTGGTGATCATTCATATACTTGAGATTTTTCTCTATGGTTTTTCCCACTTTGGGTTTCTACGTAAAAAATTATTGCCTCTCTCTCTCTCTCTCTCATGTGGTGCATATTATTTCAATTTTATTGCATATCTCAAATGTGTGATTAAGTGGTTAAAGAAAAAAAAAAGACTAAGTAAAAGATATATAATTTCCTATTTCAACCCGCCCCGCCCCCCTCTTAGTATATTTCATGCTTAATAGTTTTATTTCCATGGTTATTTATCTAATTTGTGCTTTATCTTTAATAGTTCAAGATAGACTTTATGGGTATGCACAAGCCTAATTATGAACAATGCTAATGGCATGGTTTAAGTAGTGATTAGAAATAAAATATGTCATGGAACTAAGAGGATATATGAAGGGGTATATTTTAGAGGGATGTGAATTTTTCCTTCTGTGTATGAAATTTTAAAGTGCTCCAAGAATATCAAAGGGTCACATGTGCTAATGAAAGTCTAATTGAATTAGGTCTCCTTGAGGCCTAAAAGATGTTTTTGGTCCTATATGCTATGAACAACCTATTTTAATGTTTGATTCATGTTTTTTGAATGTCATAATTCCTATTTTATGTAAAATATAAATGTTCAAGTGTGTATCATTGACCAAGAGGTGTATGAGAAAGAACCTAGTATAAAAACAAGGCTTAATAGGCCTAATTGACCTAGTAAGTTGAAAAAAAGACACAAAACTTTAAAGAGATAAATAGTGTCCTATATAACATCATAAGGGTGCATATAAAATATCATGAATATATAACAAGGGTAGTATAGATGACTATCAAGGTCAAAAGACCTAATTTGTCTTAAAGAGACCTACTTGACCAAATAAGCGTAGAATGCAATTTTAGAGGGCTAAGAGTGTGATTAGATGAAGAAATGGTCATAATTAGTTAGTTTAGAAACAAGGTTTCCTATAGGTGATCAAATAAGTTAGGTGGATGAGTTAGTTCTGAGTCATCTATGGGGTTGGTTTGTCCTTTCAAGTTCATGCTTTCTAAAGCCTAGTCAAGTAGGTGCTTGGCTAGTTATAGTTGGTTCTCCATGTGAAGTTGGTGATTGACTAAATTTTGATGTTTGTCTTATAGGATTGTATTATATTTGAAAATATTAGTGGGTTTTCTTCCCCTTGAGGGTTTCCCACTCAAATAAGTGTTCTATGTGTTATGCTCTTATCTCATGGTTCTTGATGTAATACGAAGTTCACTATATTGCTTTGATATTACATGAATGATAAAGTAAAGTTTTAAAAGTTTTTGAATACTAATTCATCCCCCACTCTTAATAATTTTTACAACACTTATGAACCCACTTTGTCTCCTATTACCCTTTATGATGGCACTATTCAATGATATCAATATACAAGCATAGGTGTATGTAGGGTTCTTCAGGATCATATTCTCATGATGATTTGAAAGGTTCTTATCCATTTTATAGGACCTAAATGACCCTTATGAAATATTTTGGATTCATGGTGTTATCTTGATTGAGATATTTATATTCTATCTATATGCACATAACTCTTTGTCTGAACAACTAGACCTATCTACCTATGAAAATGATCACAAAGATCCCTATAGATGGTTATTGTAAGATTATATAGTAATTTAAGACCCCATATTCCTTATATAACTCATTATATAAGCAAACATCTTTCATTTTCATGCCTATAAGCTCAAAATAGGCTTTTAAGACATAGTCTATATAGTTTGAATCCTACACATGCCAACCAATATATTTTTATGATGATAAAAAGAGTTAATAGGATCACTAACATCATTTCATGGCTTAAAAAATTAATTAGAATGAATATTTAGGCATGTTTACTCCATCTGGTATGTTTTAGGGTTTTGTAAGGCTTTTAGGGGTATGGACTTCTTAGCAATGATTGATAGTGTACATAACCCTAATGGAAAACCTATTGCCATATATTTCAAATTAATTGACCCCTTAAAATATCCTCACCAATTTGAGTTCCCATTCAAAATATCCATCAAGATGTGTACATGGTGAATAGGTGTATTGACTAGTTGTCTTAGACTATGCAAGAAGAAAGAAGGTTCAAGAGACAAAAAAATGACATGTTTATTTCTTTCTATTCAACCTAAAAATTACTTGAGGATTTAAAAATACTCTCCAAATAATTATAAAGATCATTAATGTGAAATAAAACCCATGGATCAGTTGAACATGGTGGCAAGGTTTCTTAAGGGTTTAAAGTATGTTTGACTATTCTAGACATCAAGGGAATATTTACATGAAATAATAAATATGATCACTTTTAATAGGTATGTTAAGATTTAAAATCACATTTAATTTCCTTAAAAAAACTTACATGGAGTTAAAAGCCTTTGTCATACCTATAGCCCTTCAAAATGTCCTCCTAGTTCCATTATTGACTGTCAACAGATTGAGGTGGATGATTCCAATAATGATGTGACCTTACCAATACATTGTATATTTAAAACAATCATGACCATCCCTTGTACCAGGTTTCATAGTTATATCATGCCTTTAGAGGCCTTAAAACTCATTTCTCTTAAAATTAGCTAGTGGGCTGCCTATGTTTCCAGTAGGTCTATGACTAAGTTTTATATCACCTTTGTATTTATGTCTAAGAATGATGATAAGGTATTAGATCATAAAAGAATTGTATTATTGATTCATATCATTCTCTAGTCACTCTACATTCGTATGTAACCCATCATCACACCATATCTCTTTATAGACCTCAATGTAACTACCTCTGCCACTACTCGTTGTAGGAAATGATTTCAAATTGAGAATTATAACCACTTTATGAGTGTTTATATCATTATTCATGAGATTTTAATTCATCATGTTGACTTTAAATAATCATTTATTTCCCCATATATCTTTACACAATCAAACTTCTATAATGCCTAAATATGTTAAGTGACTTGGAGCCTCATGTAGATAGTCAAGGAGTTCTTAATGGCGATCTATTTATTGTCATTCCAAGATCTATCACTCACTCAGGTGGAGACAATTTTTTCTCAAATATATTGACCTCATTATTTACCTAAGGCTGATTGTGTCTACCCATGAGTGAATTAGGCCTTCTTGCTTTGATACACTTGTATAGAGTTAGTCTTCATTTGCATACCTTCAAGGTATTTTTTTCCATTTAGGCAAGATTCCTCTACAGTATCCTTATTATGATTTGGATAGTTGTAACATTATCATAATGATGAAAACCATTTGTCCTCATCAAACAAAATTTTGAATCCAACCTTCTCACTAGGTGGCTATAGGTGTTAAAGACCATATGATTGTACTCTTTATGTTTTAGGATTTCATCTCCCACATACTTGACTTATTTGATAATATTAAATGTTGACTAAAGTCCCAATTAGGCTTAGGGGTATCTAAAAAAACCTGTCCACTCAACTTTAGGTTTTAAATTGGGGTTTCTCCTCAAACATGCCTGTAGATGCTAGTGGGGAATTAACTGTGTGTCCTTTGAAAATCTAACTGTAGATAGTGTTTGCTTGATTCAAATATATGGAAATTTTGTATTTTAACTTGATTAAAAACCCAAAACAATGTTTTATATCTTTATTTAAACTCAAAACATATAAATTTATTGGAAAATGTAGCTTGACCATGTTTTAGCATGACTATAGTGTATGGTTCACTGTATTTTATATGGATTTAGACAGATTGAATGCTAGAAGAAGGTCTAGGATATAGCTTATGAAATTATCATTAATTATTTTCAATGGTATCCATATGATCCATAACATTATTTTAAGCTTAAATCACCTTAAATATCTTCATTCATCGCTCTACCCACTTCTTGGGATTATGACTAAGTATGCTTAAAGATATGATTGTAGGTGATCTTTCTCTTAGAAACTTGACTCTAGATCAACTTAATGATTATATTAAGAATATGTTGCATGAATCCTATTGAAAATTATGTTTTTTCAATGATCTATTCACTTTAATATCTCCATTAATGTCTCAAGGTTGCTTCTATAGTGCATTTGGCTCATCTCCTTTAGCCTAGCTATAGGTGATCATCACTATACAAATTGTACAGATTTTTGGAAAGAGACTTTAAGAAGGTCAAAAAATTATTGATAAGCCTATTATTCCTTTAAAGAAACTAATTGAGATAGTTTAAATTTATTTATTTTAGATATTCATACTTTTCTAGTCTCCTCAAAAAAATACCTTCATGAATCACATCTTGACTGAGTTTGCCTTGGTTGTAGGTGGATATTCTTCCTTGTTTAACACTATGTAGTGTAGCATAATCTTAAATTCATGATCATAATGCTTTATAACATCCTTGAATCCTCAAAGTAGTGAATAAATGAGGTGAACATGGATGAAAAGTGGTATTATGATAATGTATCATTGAGAATGAGAAAAGAGATGGAACAATAAGCTTATACAATGGTAAAATGGCAGTGTGAAGACTATGTAAAGGGATGAAACATGATGGAGTGAAAAGAAACCTAAATTAAACCTATATATAGTCATGAATACCATGAGGGAAGCATAGGCATATAGGCCAATAGGATATACTGATTTGGAAGCTTTTGATCATGCATATACTACAAAAGTGGAAACCTAGGAATAATCAAATACCTTAAGAAACACTAAATTTCCTTAATATCTACTAAATCAAGATTATGAGGTTATTGGGGATGATTGAGGATGTTTGAGGGGTATTTAACCTTGAGGAACGTTTTTTTCACTTTAATGAAGGACATACAACATAAATTAAACCATGTAAATAAAATCTTAAAGAATCTTGACATTCTTGGTTCTCTCATGAAGCATACAACCTTCCTTTATTTACTTGTAGACTAAAAATTAGTAATGTATATTTTTTTGAGATCCATGTAACCTAACACATGTGTAAATAAGTTGAATAATGTAATGTAAATGTGGTTCATACCCTTGACAAGCTCCATAGACTTTCATTTTTCTATCATGATGCTCAGAAGAGGAGAAAACTTAGAAAACTAGTTGCTTGTTTGAATGAAGAAGGCATAATGAGCGCCTTAAATTGTAAAGGATTGATAATAAAGGAGAGATATCCAAAATGAGAAAAAAAATCATATATATGGAATATCTCTAAGACCCCTTACTCTACCCAAAATTTTATACCTTGATTTTCTCTCTCATGGTTGTACCATCTACAAACTTGAAGGGCTCTTTCTCCTTGCAAAGGAGCTCAGTGGTGGAAGAGAACTAATTTTTAGTCTATTTGAAATATTTTTGGCTTGAATATATTTTTTAAAACCTATCATGAGACTTTATTCAAATTCCTAGCCTCCATTATATGGAAACATTTGTATAAATTCATACTCCCTACATGAAACACATGAAAAAGGCCTTTCTCTTGAATTATTTTCAAACTTAAAGATTTGAATTGATAATTTAGGGAAAAATATGAATAATAAATGTAAAAATGGAGATTATAACAATAAATAAGTCTTTTGACATCAAAACAATGGCATATTTCACATATGATAACTTTTGGAGGCTAAACTATGCTTTATGCTTGCACGAGGAGATATTTTCAAAGCATAAGAATTTTGAATTAAGGAAATTACATGAATATGAAGGTTTTACATATATTATTGATACTTTAGTGTTATTTTGAGGTGTAATTTTTCCATTTTAAATCCAAAATCTTCTTCTCAGACAATGCTTACATATCTTTACAAAGGAGATTTATCACTAAATGTCATAAAACACATACTATAGCCTCCTAAAAGATTTCATATAGACTTATATGTATTTTGATAACAATTTTCAAAGCCTATAATCATCTCCATACCGTTCATATACTGAATTATGCTAGATAATCTCATGATGAGTCATCAACTTCCCTTTTCACCATCTCCATCAAGATACTTTAGATCATAAGACCTACTGAATTATTTGTCAAAACATCATAATGACATTGAGACATAATCCATTCACTTGATAGTTAATGAAAAATATTATGGCCATGAATTATTTTCAATTTTAAGGGTTGGTATTTTGCCTTGACATGCCAAATTACCAACACATGGTTACCTAACTATACATCTTCTATAACTTAGTATTAAAGTTCCTAATTGGATCATTGGGATCACTTTTGACGAAAGTCAACTACTAGTACATGAAAATAGGATATATCACTTAGCTAAATTGATTAAGGAAATCAAAATTAAAATCATCCCAACTTAGGATGGAATCCTCAGGAAGGTTTAGGAACAAATTGTAGGCAAAGTCTATTAGGTAAAAGGGAATAACCTACACACCACAAATTGATTTTGTACATTTAGGAGTCTCAGGGAGGTCTTGTATGATGTTAGATGTTCCTCTTCAGTATGTCTAATGCCAAGAGTGAAATGAGGGAGATGCCTCTCAGGTTTCCTTGGTAAATCAGGGATGACTCTTGGGATGTTAATGGCTGAGCCAACTAATGAGGGTAGTTTAGGATAGGTTCCAGGGATAAATTGATAGGAATCATGATAGGTATGTGTTGGTTGTTATTATGTTTTCAATGGAAAAGTAGGTGTAAATTATGAAATAAGCTCGATAAGACCTAGCTGTAGTAATAGGTGAAGTATTCTTTAGGATGATTCACAATCAAACAATAGTTACCATGTTATTACTAATAAACTAAACTCAACATAATCATAAAATGAACTAATAATAAGTATGAAGTATTTTAAAGTGCCATCCTTCCAACACTATTTATTGTTCACTCAAATCTACTCATTCCCATGATATGCCCTTGAGGTTGGTCATTCCTTAAAAGGGGAAGGTGGGGACAACTACAAACTTTTGTCCTTTATTTTAGGACTGATCTAAGATGAACCTAGGGAATAGATATAGGTATTGAAATTAATAAATGGAGTCTACATGAATATTCTCTAAGATATGCACTATTAACACCAAAATTTCAATCAAATGTAATTCATATAGGTTAAGAGATGGTTATGAATACTTGACTGTTGTGCTTATTCTTTCTAAACATAAAGGGAATGGGTACTTAATTTCCGCTAAACAAACATAAAAGATAGAGAAGAGTAAGGTAGGGAAGGGAACCCTCTAGGTCTAAAATGAATTTAGCATGTTGGTCATTGAACCAAGTGACTCTAACATAGTTATACCACTATAGACCAAGTTTCACTAGGGTTCTACCTCTAAGAACATAGAGTGGGATGAGTCTAAGAAAAATAAGAGAATACCTTCAAAGTGAGCTCTCACTAACTATGAGTACTAAGGGTTTATTATTAAAAACACATAAATACCATACAAGAATTTACATCTTGGCACACAAATTATTAGTACTACCAAAGGGGGGAGAAAGAGAACTCAAATAAAGAGTATAATAGCTAAACACATCAAAACCACAACATACACAAAGTGAAAAGTGTTAATCTAATTAACCTAGCATTGATTATCATTCACAAATGAAGATGAAATAAAATTAAAACATCTAAGAGACCATCTTATAGAAAATAGAGATTGTAGACATTAAAAGAGTAAAATGTTGTTACAATAATTAATTTAGTCAAATTTTATAGTCTAAAGTGATGAAGGAAATGCATATGAGATATTGGAAATAATTTGACATTATTTTTGAGAAATTTTATTTAACCCCTATAATATAATATTACTCTTATTTAAATAGATAAGGATTGGGACTCACCTCCAAAAAACATCAGGATCCCATCCTGGGTGATGATGACAAGTCATTATAGTTATAGCCATATTTTGAAATTTAAACCAAAATAATCCCTATAAACCCACAACAAACTTATAGGGGCCACTAATTGACATGAAGAGGTAGATAAGAGGGACTAACTCCTAAGTACTTTGACTAGGTGATCCCAACTTTCAACATGACTACCATGAGGTTGAACTCATTATCTAGTTTGGCCAAATTCATTGAGGGCTCCCTAAAGATTCTCTTAGTCTGAGCTGCTAGTCTCTAGGAGATTTGGAAGGCTAATTATATTGACTTTTAGACTTTAGAGACCTAGTTGATGCTTGCCATGGACTGAGTTGATAGTTCTAGCACCATTAAGTCCCTTTTTGATTTGCCTTGGCCACTTTCTCCCTCATAACCTAGTCAAGTTGACCTAGGTGGACCTCAAATCCTCCTTGGTCGAGCAAGGTGACATTTGGGTGAAATAACATAGTGATATTGACCTCTTTGAAGTAACTTGATATATTCTTCTCACCTTATTTTAAGGGTTTAGTTGTAGTGTAGGCCAAGGATAACCACTCTTCTATTGTTTCTCTCATGTTCCCAATATATGTTTGGTATAACCCCAAGTCTAATGTTGGCATGAGTTTAAGCTTTAGGAACATTCCCTTGTTGACCACCACTTATATCTTATGTCACTTCCCATTTATTTTCATACTCATCCCCATGTAAGCCCATATCTACTATAAGGGTGAGTTGGTCTCATCCTGAGTCTTTACTAATTTCCTAAGGATTGAGAAAAGTAGTAGGAGGGTATCCTTGACTTGCCTAATTAGTCCAATTGGTAAGATGCTTTTCACTTGAACTTTGAGAGTTAAGACTTATATCTACATTTCTTTGAGGATATTATCAAATATGATGTGGGTGGAATAGAGGATGAAAAATGGGTCCTTAACCATATTCTCCTCTCTAGTGGTGGTCCTCAATTTAGTGAGGGAAAACAAATCTTGATGGGTCTACCATATCACCAAGTTCCCCTCTATGAGCATCTTATTCATACTCCCAAAGATTCAGTCAAAACTCCATTATATGTTTGGGTTACCCTAGACATCCATAGATAGTGCTTGTGACCTTGGTACCATCCCTTGAGTTATGGGGGGTGTGGGAGGTGAGGATTAAATGGTGGTGAAGTGTAGAGGATAAGGTGAAGGGAAGATGGAGGAAGTGGAAGGAGTGAAAGAGGAAAGGAGTAGAGGTAGAGGGGGAATGGGAGTGAAACAAGGGAGAAATAAAGGAAATTCCCATGAGAAAATTTGATCCAACTATTATTCCTAAGTGAGGTTCACCTTGGGTAAAATATCCCTTAAGAATGGTTCATATAACAATGGGGAAGAGATGGGTTGGTTGAGTGTGAGTTTTGTGAAACCTTAGGTAAGGGAGAGGGGCTTGAGGAGATAAATGCTAATATGTTACTACTAGGGTTGAAGGAGTTATTAAAGCCTAGAAAAGAGGAAAATAAAGAGAAAAATGACTTTGAGTTATAGCTTTAGTATGGATCACATGTTTCTTCTTTAGGTTCTTTCCCAGGTTGGCTTTGGGTGTTGTGGTGGATGGTCTGACTGCATGATAGGGGCCATAGGGGCTAATGGTGGAGTACTTGGAGTTGTGGAAGGGATCACTATTATAACTAAAGTGGGGAATAGGAGGGTCCTTGATGGAAGTGGTATGCTCCCAAAGGTTGTAACCACACCTAATTTTTAAAGGCATCCCTAAAGGTGGCATCAATAGGACTCAAAGTTGTGAGATGGGAAGAGCTAAAGGGAAAAAAGAATCAAGGACACTTAGAAAGATCAAGAATAAAGGTACTTAGGTAAAGGATGGAAGGGGAGCAATGGGAAATAAAGGAGGCACCATTTGAGATAGGGGAGAACTAGTGGGTGTTATAACTTGGAGTTGGAATCAAAAGTGATGAGTGGAAGGGAAATAGAAGAAGATGGAAGGTTGAGTAGGGGAAATTGGATGTGTGCCTAATGGGCACCTCATTCTAGGCTCACTTTTGATCTTCTAACCACATCAAATCTTACGGGTTGTGGTGTTGGTATTTCACAAGGTTATGCTTGCACTATCTAACATCATGTAGTTTGGCTTTGGCTCTACCTCAACCTAGTTACTAGAGCTGATAGTGGTGGTGGGGATAGAGCTTGGGGAGAAAATAGAGGAGGCAAGGAGAGAGCATAAGGAGTTAGAGTTTTTGGTGTAAGTGGAGCTAGATCTAGATTTAGATCTCAAGGGGGAGAGGGTGGTGGGATACCTTTTAAGATCCTCTAGGAGATGGTTGGAGCTATCAAAGATAGGTCCTCTTTAGACTAAGTAAGAACAAGAGGAGTCACATAGGGTACAAGTTGAGCCTTTTTCTCTTTTTTATTCTTGGTGGCTACTCAGGATAACACCTCTTGGTCATCAATAGTGTTTAAATAAATTTCATCATAATATTCACCCTAATGATCATAATTAATGTTGAGTCAAGTTGAGTATTTGACCAAATGGGATTGAATGACCCCTTTAGGGTCTCATTGCCAATTTTTTCACTTTGTAAAAGAAAAGGAGTCTTACGTAGTTTCCATCTTCTATTTCAAGGGGAAATTCCTGTACATGTGGTTATAAATAGTGATAAAGAACTATGAGTTTGCCTTCTATTGATGATGTATGCAAAACCTAAAGATGTTATTCACCAATTGATAGGTGATACCCTATTCTTCTAAGCAATTAGGGACATAATATTGAAAGTGGAGGGGGTATTAGAGAAATTCCATAATCTAGGTTACTGTGTCATCCTTATACAACTAATAGTCTTTGATATCTGTGCTAGAGTCTTGAATAGGCTTTGAGAGTCAAGGCATCATAGCTTCATTAACATCTTGGTAGAACACTAGGTAGAGGTGTTCATAAATGTCCTAGATGTGCTGGTCCTCACAACTTGATCCTTTTTCCCCTTCATTTTATTCTTGGTAGATATATGGGATATCACCTCTTAGTCATCAATGGTGTTCAAATAAATTTCATGATCATATTAAACTCGATGACCATAGTTGATGTTGAGCTGAGTTCATTACTATGCCAAATGGGATTGAATCATCCCTTTAGGGTCTCATTGCTAGATTTTACACTTTGTAAGTGATAAGGATTTTTATTTGGTTTCCATATTTTGTATCAAGGTTAAATTATTGTAGACATGGTGATGGATGGTGATCAAGAGCTGTGAGTTTGCCTTATGTTGACACTATAATAGAACCTAAAGATTTTACTCATGAGTTGATAGGTGGTCTCCTATTCTAATAAGCAATTAGTGACATGATAAGGTAAGTGGAGGGGGTTTTAGAGAAATCCCATGATTTAGATCACTATGTCATCCTTATATAACTAGTAATATTTGATAGATGTGATAGAATGCCAAATAACCTTTGAGATCCAAGGTATCAAAGCTTGATTAACATACTAGTAGACCACCAGGTAGAAGCGAACATAAATGTCCTAGATGTGATGGTATAACTGGTGGTAATACATCTTATAAAAGACCACATGGATAGTTAAGCCACTAAGAACCCATGAAAGAAAGGCTAAAGGCTTGAATGATAACATCCCATAGATTGTATCTATCAAGTAGATCACCATGTAGAAGTTGCTTCTAGCTTAAGCACTTATAATGGTGTGGACTAATTTGAAGTTGATCAAGCCTCCTATGTTTGGGATGTTGAAGCATGTCAATATCATATGTAGGAGAGGCACCCATAGCTCATTGATGTGTTATAAATATGCATACCTAAACATATATTTTAGTAGGATAATGCCTACTCAAACCTCTTCCTAGAAGGTGTGAACTGTGTAATCTTAATTTTCACCTTGTTAACCCACTTTAATTCAAGGTTTTTAGCCCAGTTTTGGAGGACATCATATATCTGGTAGGTGATCATCTATACTATCACTACCATTGCATCATAAGAGAAAGAAAATTCTAGGAGGGAGTAGTATGCCTTTAAGGTGTTCCTAGATATGCCAACAATTTATTTCCAAGAGTTGGGTGAGCACACCCAATTATTGATAGCATCTTGTGCATAGGTAGACTTGTGGATGATGTCACCTAGTAGGTCAATGTATGGAAACACCTCTAGTTTGGCTACATCTCTATGGAGTTTTCACTTCTTATAAGACCTAAGGGCATCCTCATACTCAACAACTGATCATCTGTGTTGGTAGAATACTTTGGGACCTGCTCAATTACTTTAAATATATAATATAGTGCTTAAATTTAGTTAAGACAATAAGGAAAGTGGTGTCTGATACTTGAGTTTGGCCTTTGGTTTTGATGGTATAGAAACCATTAGAGTAGGAGGGATGGGAAATTAGGAAGTTTTGATCAGATAAGGCATGAAATATAGGGGCTCTTAGGAATTTTGAAACCAAAGAGTTAGATATTTGTTTGAAGTCAATAATGGTAGCCATTAATGGGCTTCTATTAGGATTTATAATACATGCATGCATCCCCCTACATTAAGGGTGTTTTACATCTCACTTTCTATGAATTTGAATTTGAGTTTGTGTTTAGATTTTTTCCCTTTATTTCTAAATCTAGAATTGAATTTAGAGACCATGATCCTCCATCGCTAGCCAAATATAGCAATAGTGATGGGATGTTTTTTAAATGTCCAATTAGGTCTAACTTAACCTTATGTTAATTCCCCATATGTGGTAGGAATTCAATCACATATCTTATAGGATTCTTAACTAACTTATAATTTCTAACTTGTATCATCTATTCATTTGTCTTCCCATTAATAGTTGGCACCTAGGCATAGATTTGTACTCCATGTCTTTCTTCTAGGTTGAGTGATGTGTCACCTAGGGACACATGACATGTTATGATAGGATTTTGAGTCTCATCTATAATTCATTATGAGTCTATTGAGGCCTTAGGTAGAAACTAGTTCATCTACATACTAGGTGATGTGGCACCTTCCCATTCGATCAGGCTCTCCCAAGCTCTACAATCTCTAATAGGTCTAGGGGAATAGAAGCTTTAACATTTAATGACATAGAACCTTACCATTCAACTAAGATATTTCAATCTCTAACATCTTTGAAAGGTTTGATGGATTGGTCACTCTAACTCTCAATAACATGCTGCCTTCCCATTCAGATGGGTTCTCCTAGGATTTAACATCTCTAATAGGTTTGGGGGACTATCCACTTTGACTCTCAATGATGTGGCACCTTTCCATTCGATTGGGCTCTCCTGGGCTCTAACATATCTAACAAGTCAAGGGGAATGACCACTCTAACTATTGATGGCATTTCACTTTACCTTTTGGCCAATATCCCTAGGCTTTGACATCTCAGATAGGTCCATGGGACTAACCACTCTAACTCTTGACAATGTGGTGCCTTCCCATTTGGTTGGGCTCTCTCAGTATCTAACATATTTAATAGGTCTGAGGGACTAACTGATCTGACTCCTGATGATGTGTCACCTTCCCATTTATCTATCCCTTTGAAAAATTCACAAAATGACTAAGAAAAATAAAGAGTATGATATATTAAAACTTAATTTTCAAACATAGAGATATCAATTTGCCATGGAGGGCAATGAGTTTGTTGCTCTTAGAAAGGAACTAGACTCTAGGAGATTTAATTGATAGAAACCTATAATGTTAGCACCATGATTTAAAAAAAGAACAAACACTCCATAATTCTAAAGAGAAATTAAAAGAGGTCTATTACTACTTGGATAAATTAAGATGGTGTACATTTTGAATATTTGATAAAGTGTCATAGATGGGAACAAGAGGAAGGAATCTAGATCTTTAGTTTGTGATATTTTTAGATTAGTCCCCCATTTTGAATAAAAAGGGGCATGTTGGACACACAAAAAACTAATTTAATAAATGAAACTAAGTGATTGGAAAATGAAGAATAAAAATCAAATTGCTCTTAGGAGTTCTAAGTCTAGATGTGAAAGTTCTTTTTAGAGCACCTATGAAAATGTGATTGAAATTTAGCCTTTGTTGAAACTTTGAAAGTTGTTTGAAGGTTTTAAAGCAATAAAATAAATGTGATATGGCATTTTTAATGCTAAAAATTCTTCTCTTTCACTTACTTCCCTATAAAAAATGTTAGAGGATTGATTTGTGTTTGACTATTTAATGAAAACAACCTATAAATTAGTTCAACACCATGAAAATGTGCCCTTCGGAATGATTTCATAGTTACACAGTCAAGTGTAAACTATGAAATTGTAGGTTAATAAAAAACATAGAAAGCATAAAAATACAAAAAATATTATAGTGTGATTTTTAAATCACCTTGATGATTTTGCAACCCACCTCATCAATTTCACTATTTCACAATTTTATAACAATTTCATAGTTACAAATTCATATAATTTTGCACTTATGTGATTAGATTTCATAATTCATAGAAAACCTACAAATAACATAGAAATAGAGCAGAATAATTTCATGATTCTATGGCATGATTTTGTAGATGACCAATGATTTTACGTTTACAAATTTGTCAATTTCATGGTTAGGTCTGATTATTTTGCACTTTTCTCACATGATTTTTTAGTTGATGAAAATAATTTCATAGTTTTTCTCAAAACCTATAAAAAACATAGAAACAACATAGAATGATTTTGTAGTTTTGACTATGATTTTATAATTAATTGTTTTGAATTCTTAAATACATAGACAAGTCAAAAAAATAATAAGTAATGTAAGACGATTTTGTAGTTTACCCTCACGAATTCATAAAACAATGTTTCAAATTTGTAGTTCTATAGGTTTGGTCTAAAATAGAGGCAATTTCATGATTTTATGAGATGATATCATAGTTTTAATTATGACATTTTAGCTATTTGGCTATGAATCCATTGTTTTATAGTAGATAAATTTGTAGTTTCGTATGCAAAGACAAAAAATGATAAAGTTAGGAAAAAAGGTAAGAACAAGTTTATTAATGAGTTTTTATTGGCTCCTAAGATGTCCAAAAATGATCCTATGATGTATGTGGGGTGTGTGATCCCACTTGGAATGCCATTATGTATCCAATATAAATCTAAGGGAAAGATGCATTAGTAACTTGTTATTAGAATCAAACATAAAAATAAGTTTAATACAAAGCATTCCCAAGCCTAGATACTAGGGGGAGCGAGATAAAGACACAACACAATACAACTAGAAGGATATGATAGAAATCCCTTTGACCTTCTTTGTAGCTCCAAATCACTTATTGAAATCATAGTTAACTTGTGTTTGGATTGATTCTAAATGGAGTCTTCACCAATGCTCTTGCTTTGTGGGTAGAACCTTCCATTTTTTTACTTTTTTTTTTGGCATTTATTGGTATATGAAGCTTCTCTTATAAATTTTGAATAACTTTAGATAAAAAAAATTGTTGGAACAAAGTGTGAGACCTTATATTCATAGGTTTCAAACTAACCCCAACTTAGGTATGATTAGGTTTAGGCTAACCTTGGGTTAGACTTAGGAGTCCAAATGAAATAAACAAAGTCTTTAATTATGAATTTATGGAGGCATGGCTCAACATTTCTCATTTTCAAGGTATTTATGTTGATATTTTGTAATTCTTGACTTTGAGGATGATGACATCATCATGACCTCATTTCCATTTGATATTTGTTGAATCTTTATTTTTAGAAATGATAAATTCACTAATTCAACATGGATTATTTAACTAAGCATTTAATTTGATTTAGTTGGTTAATTAATTATGCTTAGGCTTTTGGTCATTTCAAGAATTGGATTAAGTGCCTTATTTATTTAGTCAAAAATGTCAGTTTGTTAGGTTAAAAAATCATTAGGGATAAATATAATATGATTTTATCATTACATACAGGGTTATACCCCAAATAGGTATTATTTGACATAGTTTTGGTCACTTTCATCTAATGTTCTGATGAATCTGGGATGTTCAATGATTCCTAGACTTAATTTGCATAGTTTAGTAGAAATTAGTTTGAAGTCCATTTAGACATGGATGTGGATGAAAAGGAGTGTGTAAAATATAAAACCATGTTATTCTCTACATAATTTATTTATTATTTTTTTGAAACCCATGTTGTGTTCACAACCACCTTTAAAAAAAACAAATACACCAAGTTCTAAAAGTAAACAATTTAAAACACTTCCTTGTACATCTACACACTAAGGTGTTACACTACACAATTTTTCCAAATCTTCCTTGGATATTTCAGAGTGTTTCATGTACCAATTAAGACATAGAATTGTCTCATTTGGTACCATTATGCTACCCATTACATTTCTAGTTTAGACTTGTATTTTCTTGTGCCAAATTGATTATCTATATTTGAAACCATTTGATCTTGTTCCAAATTGCAAACAAATCATGTCAAATAATTACCAAGGACCAAACAATTATTTATTTTAAAATACAATTTAACCATGCCTAAGTACATGACAAGTGGGACCTCTTAATGCCCTAGCTTTGAGGAAGAATTCTATGATCCCTCACGATACCTTTAAAATTATGATTATAGTGAAGATAATGAGGACTACCTTATAGTGTTTTAAGACCTCCCTCCCATTATTATAACTAATCAAGGCCAATTCAAACAATAAATCATGGAAGATAAGGATGAAAAACTTCTAGGGCTATTATAATTTAGAGCCAAGCTCCCACCTAACTCTCTCATGCACTAATTACACATTCTTATTCACATAGAAGATTTATTTCATGAAGTAGTTGTTACCCAGGGTTGACCCCTTATTCAAAGCACAAAACCATCCATTGCATCATAAAATAAAGGGAAGGGAAAACTAATTGACCCATACCAAAAAAAAAAAAATCATTTCTTCTACCATAAAACAAACTAGCCAATAATATGTCGATCAACTAGTAGTTAATTTAACTACTTCTTTAGTAATAACATCATTCAACAATTCCCCATTTTTAAAGAAAAAACAATTACTCGAGAAATAATAATAACCCATATAAAATGATATATATAATGTAGACCCATTGGATCTAATTGAATAAGCTTTTCCAATGAATGATATGCAACAAGTTCCAATTGACATGCAACATACCTTTTTCAACCAACAAGAGATCCTTGTCAATGTGCAATAAGTGTCAAACAATGCATATCAAGTACACACAATGAGAAACAAGTGTCAATAAAAAAAAGTGGTGATCCAAATAAAACAAGTTCCCAATAATTTACAACAACAAGTTGCTAACAATACATCACCATAACAAGTGTTAAGAAGTTCTCAACACACATTGCCTACTTATTCTAATTACAACAACAATAAATTCTTGTGAAATAATAGAAAGTTCCTCAAAACCAATAACTAATTCCTCCAAACCAAAAAATAGATGCTGTACAATTAGTAAAAGCAAATCCATTATGATTTCCAATAGTAGTTTCCTCAAAACCAATAGTGTATTACCTTTTCTAATCCAAATCTGAGCCAATTGTAAATCCATCATCAAACTCTAAATACAATTTATAGGGTGAATATCCCTAGCATAACTATGTAAAGAGGAGACATTCGTACTTACATTACTGCCAACCAAGACCATCAAACTTAACATAATACTTTGCCTTCATCAAAAAATGCTCCCACTATCTAGGAGTGGAATATAATGAAGGAAATTGTCTCCATACTTTAAGCAGGTATCCAGGTACCCAAAAAGTACAAATTTGATGGCATATGACCTTATCTATTTTATCTTAGCTTTATCTAGGTACCTTTCCCACCCAATTTTAAAATGCTAAAATTTGACAAGTATAAAGGGAAAGGTAACCCAAAAGAACATTTCTAGGAATTCTTCATCACATGCCAAGAAGTATATTATAATAACATATCTTTGCTTCACTTGTTTCCATGTAGTTTGGGCGGACAAGCTTTGGAGTGGCTTATTAAACTGCTAAAGGGGTCGGTAACCACTTTCAATGATTTATCAAAAAAAATTGTCAACCACTTCTCCTACAACATAGAGCATGAGATAACTATAATAGATTTGTGTAATTCCAAGTAACAAGGAGAAAAAATCTTGTCAACATATTTACAAATGTGAAGAGCCCTAACTAGTCATTTTTCACATAATTTTCTAGATAAATAGTTAGAAGGTATTTCACATAAAAATTAAATGATGAAGTTACACATAATATGTGACTTTATTGTGCCAAAACATGTGAATAAATAATTGACAAAGGAGTGAAAATTGAAAAAACACTAATAGACAAAGGTTTTGTAAATATATACTCTCAAACCCAAGTTCCAAACCAAAATCAAGAACGAATTCAAACCAATGCAACTAAAAAGCTGAAGGCCTTCATTAAAAATAAAAATATGGTCAGTAATGGGTTCACAGAGGAAATACATGTACACATCATACAACCACCTCCTCTCCAAAATACCCCACCTAACCCTCAACACATAATTCAAAGAGCTCCTTTGTGATGAGGATACTACAAAGATAGAGTTTTCAGTGAGCTTTTGGAGCCCAAAGAGGTCATGTTATAAAACTTAGTAGTAGTTAATATGATTTTTTGGCCTATTCCAAAACTCATTTTAGAGGGTCAACCCAAAACATCATGGTATCATGATAATGAGTACTATGATTACCATCACATGATCGATCATTCCATTTATAGGTGCATGTAATTGAGGCATCTAATTGAAGATTTGATTGAAAATGGGAAAATTGAGCTGGATAATAGAGCAACCAACACCAACCAGGATATCAAAATTTATAGGAAACCCTTTCTCAAAAAAAATAATCATTAGCAATGAAATAATCAAAACTAAGGATATGACCATAATTAGTAGTAAGGACAAGGCCAAAATTAGAACCAAGCCAACTGTAATCATGATCATGATACATAAACTAATCAACTTGGATATCAAAGTGTACCATATGATTATGGTGATGTCACATGGCATGTTACCAATTATTATATGAATACTATCAAATTAATGCCTCATAAAGTATCTAACACTCACTAGAGTGTTATCCCTTCTATATTAAGACCACCTCCTTTACTTATAGGTAATTCTAATGTTAGTCAGAGCAATTTGATTTTGCCTCGACCATCGAGAATTAATATTCCTAGATCATTACCTAATTCCTCTAACACAAATAACTCCTTCCCAACTCAAAATTATGAAGTTGAAACTTAAAGTCCAAGAGCCACCCTTCAAGGCCATTTGCCACCTTATAATGCCAATACCAATTCCAAACAAGACACTACCCTACTAAAAGCCAAACCACCTTAACTTTCTATTAAGAGGCTATATAATATTGGTGAATAACTAATTAAAATCCATGGATGTATCTCTATCCTATATCTCTTGTGTATGTCTGAATCTCATCACATTATATTTAATGACTTTATCCAACAATACAAGGTACCTAATGACATTGATCTAGTCTAGTTACAAGTAATGGTGGGTCATTTTTACCTAGTTCAATATCTTACCTTTCACCAAAGTGATATGTCATCCTTTGGTCCCCTTTAAAATAATCCTTTATACATATAACCCATCATTTACCACAACAAATTCAAGTTGGTTCTCATAGATAATGGTTCTAGGTTAAAGATTGCATCATTGAAATTGATCCAAACTTTGGGATACACAATAATATACATGGAGTCAAATACTATTACAACTAAAGCTTATGACAACATAGAGAGATAATATTTTTTCACCATTTATTTGCTTATCATTATTGGGTAAATAACCCATGACACCCTTTTACATGTCATTGACATTGATCTACCCTATAATATGCCTTTTATTTAGCTTTGGATCAATGAATTATGACCAGTCCCTTCCACCTTGCACTAATGCCTTAAGCTCCCTCATTCAAGATTAGAGGTCAATATTCCTAGAAATTTATAGCTATAATTATATTGAAAAAATATAGAGGCCAAGTATGGGAACTATAATTATTGTCCTATTATTGAGTATGTAGGAAATAAAAATAAATGAAAAGTTTCCAAATATCCCAAGTCTAATTATATTGACCCTAGTGACCTTGGATCTACTTCTTCTAATCCACCTCCTGAATCAATTTTTGCTCACTTTACCATTGAAGAGGACAACATTTCCACATATCACATTTAAGATGATTTACACATTATAAAAATACAAAATATCACAAATCCTATGGAAGGCCCAAACTATCCCCAACAAGCCCAACATGATCTAGAAAAAGAAATCCGAGTCTATTATTTAATAGCCACTTATGTTTATAAAAGACACATCACCAAATTAAGATTAGGCCACCAATTTCTAAGGAGATTTTTTGTATGGTGATGGATTTTATACTTGGCATAGAAAAATAATTACCCCATTCCCAATAGGATTATGTAAAATTAGGACTGTTAGAGAAAAGGTTTGGGGGAAAAAGCACTAGGAATTATTGAATCGGTACCTATGGCAACACATGTAGAAAATCAAGGTCTTATATTCACACTAGCTAGGGGTGACCTAATATATATTAGAGAGTGATACCACTTCATCAATGGTGAAGAGACTCATTAAAATGATATATCATCCCATTATAGTGCCTATAATGAGCCTATTAACTTGAAAATATTTGATACCAATGCTATACTTACCATTACAACCAATTATCCTCTTTACCTCCATCATACTAGTGTTTTAGTGAATTTTAGATTATATTTCAAAAAAGAAGAAGAAACTAAATATGAGTATGGTTAAAAAACCTATTTAATTATGTGCACATTGAATCAAAAGATTATGAAGAGCTCTTCTTTGGCTTGAGAGGATGACCACTAGATAATACAACACTAAAGAAATGGTTGGTTAGATAGATAGCCAAGTGGATTGCCTAGTGCTAGCTAGATCCCAAAAGCAAGAGCTTCCTCAGGGGATGTTAATCCACACATTTAAAAAAATTAATTTTATAAATAGAATGATAAATTACTTGCATCAATAATTAAAAGATACTAAAATTGAATACAATAAATGCTTTCTAAATAAATGGACTAGAAATGACTAATACAATAATAAACAAGTCAATACTAGTGCTAAATGGCTTGGGTCTATTTTATAAAATTAGGTAGGGGTCTATGAATATGCATGGACATAAAAAACTAGATTTGGTTAAGGGTAAGGGGTTGAGAAAATATCTTCCTAGAATATCTTAACATTATGACCATTAGTGATTGGGATGACTATCGATGGTCAAGGTGATCGTAGGTGGTTGGATAGACCATTGATGGTTAAGATAACCATTGGTGGTTACTATGTGTAGGTTTGGGTTGGTAAATGGTCAGATTGATGGGATCATAAAGTTGGATTTAGAGAGATGGGTTGGTGCTAGGCTGAGTGCAAAAGGCAGAATAAATTAATTGAATACTAGAAAATAAATACTTATCTTGTAAAAGGTTGATCAGGAGGGTACTTGAGGTGGTTGGCATATTAGTGGATTTTGGCATGATTATGATAGAGTAACAGTACTCAATGCCTTGGTAAATTGGTGACGGCAAGTTATCTCTTTGACATGATGTCTAGATCATTAGATTTATGATTATTATTATTGACCTACAAAATAAATTAACTCTAGATGCACAAGCTCTTGATAACAATTACAGATGGATCTCACCTCCTTGTTCTTCTCTTTTTATAGGCAACGTAAGAGAGTTATAACAAGACATTAATTGATCCTTCTTATTTTAAATTGCACATGCAATGGTTCACACACAGATTTAGATGAGATATTTTTAGAAATCAAGGTAGGTAGCTTGCATGCTAGTATTTATGGAGGTACACCTTAATAATTGATGATCAAGGTGACCATTGGTGGTCATCCTGATCATCAGTGGTTGAGGGTGAAGGTAAAAAAGTGGGTAAAAGGTTAGTTAAGTCATTTGGTAAAATTGACCATGGCTTAAGATTAGTTAAAGGTCAAAGGGTCAAATTGGTCATAAGGGACTCTTAAGGAATTTTGACAATTAGAATCATAGTGTGCAGATTTCTAGTGTCTACACCTAGCCTAATCGATTGGGACCAAAAGGATTTTATTATACTATTGGATGAATTCTAGAATGAAGATTCCATCCCTAAATTCATTGACCTAAGAGATGGATTTATAGACAATGATCATAAGTAAGGATTTAACTTTGCATTGAACCCTACCTCCTACTTTAAAAAGTAGTCAAACTTTATTGGTCTTAAACAAAGTAAAACATCAATGTCTTCTAGTGAAAACCTCTTTGAGACACCTTTGGATTAGGAAAAAAATAAAGATAAAGAAAACTTTATAGGTAAAAACTTATGTTAGGTGCCTTTGGATGTGGAAGTTTACTCATCTCCTTAAGAATCTTAGTATCCTCCAAGTCCAAGAATTTAAGTTCATTCCAACATCAATGAAGAAGAGCACATAATCATCACAAAATTGGTACAATACTTTATAAATACCTTCATCAATTGGACACTACTAGAAATGGTAGATTCTTATTCTACTTACATAGGTGAGCCTTATGGATTATAAGTAATAAAAGAAGAATAGTTTCTATTCATACCTATTATTATTGAAAATGGTTCTACACTCATTTTAGAAGATACCATAGAGGTGAACATCAAACCTATGATGAACCCAAAATAATTTTCTTAGCTACATTCCTTAGTGTTGAGGAATGTAAATTTATTATTACTATCCTTAAGGAATTCATTGATATATTTTCCCACTTCTAATATGACATGTTAGGTTTAGACACATCTCTAGTGATGCATCGACTTCTTATTCATATAAATACCAAGCCAATTAAATAGAGGATATGGAAAATGCATCTATGCATTGTTATACATGTTGATAAAGAGATAAAGAAACTATTGTGAGTATGATTCATTTGACCTTTGTATGACTGAGAATGGATTTCAAACATTGTTCTAGTTAGTAAAAAGCCTCAGGGAATTTGCTTGTGTAATGACTTCAGAGACATTAACAAGGCATGCCCAAAATAATGATTTCCCTCTACTAAACATCAACATGATAGTATACTTAACATCAAACTATGATATTTCTCCCTCATGGATGGCTTTTTAGGGTACAACTAGATCAATATTGCACCTGAGGACCAACACAAGATAAAGTTCACCACTCTGTGGGGGACATTTTGCTATCAATTCATGTCATTTGGCTTGAATAATTTTAGGTAAACCTATCAAAGTGTCATGACTATCATGTTTTATAACATAATGCATGAAATTTTTAAGGACTACATGGATGACATCCTCACCAAATCCAAGACATGTTCAGGATATACTAAAGTTATACGAAGAATATTTGAGAGACTTTGTGAATATAAGGTATACGTAAATCCTAAGAAGTGTGTCTTTAGCATCACTTTGGGAAAAATTATAGGATTAATTATGTCATGCTAATGCACTAAAGTTGATCCTAAAAAGGTCAAGGCCAAAATAGAAATGCCTCCTCCTTCTACTCTAAAATAAATCCATAGTCTTTAAGACAAAATTTAGTCCATTTTCTAATTTATTTCCTATTTGGCTGATAGATTCCATAGTTTTACTCACATTTTGAATAAAAGTGTAGTGTTTTAGAGGGATACTAACTAATACGAAGTCTTTAAAGAATTAAATAATTACTTGGCCAACTTGATAGTATTGATTTCACCTAACCAAGAAGACCATTGCTACTTTACATATCTATAATAGAGCATGCCATGGGGGCACTTTTGGCTCAACATGATGAGAAGGGAAAGGAACATGCAGTCTATTATTTGAGTAGGACACTCATAAAATATGAGAACAAGTATATGCCAATTTAAAAGGCTTTTTTAATAATGGTGTTCACTTCAAAAATGTTACATCACTACATGCTCAATAACAAGACCATCATCATTATGAAGATTGATCCACTCAAATATTTGTTATCCAAAGAAACTTTTATGGATTACACAACCAAATGGGTAATAGTGCTAAGTGAATATGATATGGAATATTATAACCAAAAATCTATTAAGGGGTATGTTCTTATAGATTATCTTGATGAAGCCCCTATATTAGATATGCAACCACTCAGCTTTGATTTCCTAGATGAGTCAATTTTGACTCTGAAAGTAGTAGATATTGAGTTTAAATAGTGGCAAAATATGGATCAGTAGTTAAAAAATATATTATAAACTTTTGATTTAAAGATGACCTCATATCTGGTGTATGTAACAACATCAAATGAATCCTTTTCTAGGCTGAATATAAAAAAAATGTTGGAAATAGAGCCAATATGTGAGTACTATCCTCAACTAGTTCTTTCTGAGTATTATAGACATTATAAGGTAGTGAATGATGGATTCTTGTATGAACTCATTTGTAAATTGAATGTGGCTCTGAAGCATAAAAGAGTATCATATGAAGCATGGGATGTAGTTTCACAATTTGGTTGCATTTTCATTTAGTTCCTTGCAAAGTATGCTCACTTTCATATTTAATTATCTCTTGTATATTTTTGTATCAATTCATATGAAAATATATCAGAGTTTCAGAATGTTAATAGGCCCTATCAAATAGAGTGAATCCTATGGAAGAGGATTATGATTTGAGGATCAAATACTATGATTTATATATTTTTTAATATTTATATTTCATGTCTCAAATATATTTATTATTCTTTATCTCTCTACTTATTCTAAACATACAAACTATTTTTATTGCTTATTGACATCCTATAGAATTGGGTTTGGTATCTTATTCATCAAATCAATGGGAGATCTCATTCCCAGGGCATTCTATATTCATTTCCATTACACTAATAACATGGCCAAGTATGAATCACTCATTATAAGACTTTTTCTCACCATACAATGGAATATTTAATAGTCAATGGTATATGGGGACTCCCAATTCATCATTAATCAGGGTATAAACTAGTAATAAATAATGAAAAGATTGTTCCTTACAAGAGTATGGTTGACAAGATCAAGTTAAAATTTAAAACTCTCTAGTTTGAGTAGATCTCAAGGGCTAATAATTAATTGAATGATGCTATGGATAACATTGTATCTATGATATCAATGGATAACAAAATTAGAGAGTACTAGTTTCTCATTGAGAACCTTATTCAGTAAGTGCATGTTCACTCAGATTATGAGATGGTATGTGATATTACTGGTCCTGATATCTCTTATTACCAAGACCTATACACCTACCTCCATGACCAAGTTATTCTACATGAGCCCAACATAAATCCTTCATCCATAAAGCTACTTGATATACCTTACTTAAAAATATAGTCTATCTTAGGGGATATGATAGAATACTAATTTGTTGTTTATATTTTAAAGAATCTAAATTAGCATTGAAGGATGTACATAAAGGAAATTATGAGTCCCACACCAATGGGTTGGTCATTTCCAAGAAACTCCTTTTAATTGAGTATTATTGGCCAACAATGGAAATATAATCTTGTCAACATGTCATGAAGTGAGACGCTTGTCAATGACATAATTATTTGATCCATGCTCTTTATTTAATGCTCTAACCAATCAGTACATCATGATCATTTATATTAGTGACTCAATATCATAGTTAAAATCAACCCTACTTCTTAAAATAGACATAAAAATATCCTAACTATTATGGAGTATTTCACTAAGTGGATAAAGGCCATACCACTCACTCACATAACCAAAAAGTAGATATTCAAGTACATCTACTATCACCTCATATATCACTATGTCATTCCCTCCACTATTTTATTTGATAATTGTGGACCATTAAAAATTAAATATGTAAAATTCATATGTAAAAAATTATAAATCAATCATAAGAAGTCTATGGCCTTTTACCAAAAAAAGTTATAGCTAAGCTAAGGTATCAAACAAGATGATTGTTAAAATTCTAAAGAAGATTGTTAATGACACTAGTTGTAATTGGAATTTACAATTATTCCTAACCTTATGGGTTTATCATACCAATACTTTCACACCTATAAGAACCACACCATACTCCCTAGTCTTTCACTCTAAGATAATTATTCTTATTGAGATTGAGTTACCTTTTCTATGCATTTATCTATACAATAATATTGATGATGAAGAATTTAGAGTGTCCAAGTTATAATAGCTATACCTTTTGGATGAGAAATAAAAATAAACATTTGAACATTTGTGAGCCTATAAAAATTAGTTGTGCCATAGCTGCAAACAATGTATTCCCTATAGAGAATTTGAAATTAGTGATTTGGTGTTGAAAGATAATCAAAATAACACCAACATTAAATGAAAGAAGAAAGGTAAGTTTGAATCTAATTAGATTGAGCCCTTTACTATTATTTTAAATTATGGTTATAGTTCATATAGACTAGCTACACCAAATGGGTGAGATCTCAAGTAACCTTTGAATATCATGCATCTCAAACATTACTATGCTTAACTAATTTGAACCATTGTCTATGAGAGCCCTCGATTGGGGGCACCCAATTCACCTTCATCCTTTTACCATGACATTCCATTGATCACTCTTTATTCATTTACTATATTTTCCTATTACCGATCATGATATTAATTATGGATAACATGTGTTATAGGCAGACTCAATAGCTATTATTTCTAAAAACACTTCAAAATGATCAACATCAACAATTTATTTGTATATAAGTGTTTTAGGGTATGATAACAAGGGTTTTACTTACTTTATAATTCCTTTAAATTTCCTATCATTGATTCTCCTCATTTTATTTATCCACTATGTGTCATGCTTGTTATAATCTTGTTATTGTGTGGTATCCCCCCAGTACCTCAGGTTCTTCTATTAGTTCATGGTAGTTACCATTGTAGCTGATATAGATGTTGTTAGAGCCTCTACCTAAGGGAGATTTAAATTTGATAGATCATTCAATGTAAATTTATGTATAATACCTTTTTTTAGCTATTCTAAAAACCCAAAAACATTGAAAATACCTAAGGAAAACCCCTAAAAACCATAAAATCATGAAAATTATCTTATAATTTCCACACGAGATATAAGGCTTCATGCATTTTTAGGTATGGAGGATATTATCTAGCCTAATTCACTTCCGATTTACATTATCATACCATTAATTAATATCCCATTTATGGGAGAAATACATTAGCCTGAGGTCCATACAGATTATGTAGGTATTACTTGGATGCATGGGGCATCTTGGGTCATCTTGACCATTCTTTACTTCTCCACTTTTCATTACCACTTCCATATTTTAACCATTTCCTAATACTCTCTTCATTTTATGAGTATGCCATTCCTATTTCTACTCTATCATCACTTTTATTCTATGCTATATCCTTAGCAGAACTACCTTTGGCACAAATTCCATAAGACTATGTAGGTAGCCTCTACTTGCATTTAGGCATTTGAGTTATCTTGGACACCCCTTCCCTCTTATTATATTCCCCCTATTTATATAATTTATCAATTGTCTCTTTATCCTAGGGGCACAATATCCAAAGCATAACACCTTATTCATTACACATGCATAAATTATTGATAACTTAATTATTTTTACATTTTTTTGCATATTTGTTTATATTGATTGTTTGTTTGTGTTCAATACATTTTATGGCCACTTAAGTCTTGATGATTCATATCTTGGTTTTTAGTTGGTTAGATTTTGTGTTTAAACTATTTTATTTAATTTTTTTGTTTTCATATATTATGTTTTACACTAAGTCTTGATATTTCATATCTTGTATTTAAATTTTTTACATCTTGTATTTTAACTCTTTTATTTTATAATTTGTGTTTTGTGTTCAAATGGGTTATGTTTTCAAATTAGGTTTTGATATGCTATGATTATCTTGAGTTGTAAATATTTGCATTTGAACTGGTCCATGCATAATTGACATACATTATTATAATAGGTTATCTATAAATATGATGCATAATCTCATTTTCAAAATAAAAGACCAAGTGCTCAAGATATTACATATTAAAGTGAATCTAAAATACATATATGAAATCACAATCAACCTATCTAATACATGATCATAATCACATTTAATTTTACATCACATAACACCATTTAAAACCAACATGTTTATCTCTATGCTAACGAAGGTCATGCATCTCCTATAGTAAGCATATACCATATATTCATATTGAATGTACATATATGAGATAAACATAGGTAAAAAATGAACTATAAAAATAGATAAAATATTCATGACAAATACATATACATCAACATCCATATTCTAATCAAACAACCTACATCGAGAATCATAGTAGTACATAAGTAAATAACATCATAAAAGAATATCAAGAGTCCATATACAATATCCATGAGCCAAAATTAATGTCATATATATCTCAAAATAAAAAATTTATACATCACAAGAATATATACATCTTATATACAAAAAAATGTGGAGCTACAAGTATAATCTTAGCTCTGACTAGCCCCATCTCTATAGGGAATCTGATAAAAAATTTGGCCTATGCCTAGAGGTGGTGGTGGAACCATCACTCCAAACTATGGTGTAAGTTTTGGCAATGACCAATATGATGTTGTAGTACATTAGGATATCAAAGTGTTTATAATCCTCTGATTATATGTGTACTCCCTAAACTAAAGTGTCATGCCCTTTATTAGAACCACTACCTCATACAAATTGCAATAACAGGTCACCTCATCCTTCACATGAAATGTGTCATTCTTCATGTAAAGGGAATCATCCTTAGCCTAGATCACATCCTAAAGTGATCTAGTAAAGCCCTAAGAGGTCACAATCTACTAATCCTCCACTACCTCATCCTATAGCCTCTAAACATCATGATTTGCCTTATCCTGGTCTGTGTGAGCCCTATCTCACTCAATAAAAGCTATAAATAAATTATAAGATCACATAATAAGTTTCTCATGGATGATTATCATTTGGAAATTTATTTATAGATCTACTCGTAGCCCAATTACATCCTAATCTAGGTAAGCTATCTCAACTAATCTCACTATAATCTCCTACTAGAGCCTATAAACTAGATCTTGATCATCATCTAACATAGTATTACTAGATATACCTACCTCCCCTATTCATATACTAGAGGTCCCTTCCTCCCTTGTCCATATCCATAAGGTCCCAACCTCACATGTACCTATTGTCAACTTTAAGTACATCATGCCATGTCTTGAGACCTGCTTCCAATGACACAATGTAAATACTCCTAGGTTGTGGGTGACTTATAATATGAGTAAATATCTAGAGAATTAAAAATCCTTATAAAACCATAGTACACCTGATTTAAGAACATGTTACAACCCATAAACCTATACTAACAATGCCTAATTTAAGCTAAAACTATGTTTTTATCATGAAAAGGGAGAAGAAATAAGTTGGAAACTAAAAATAGGGTGATGCACCAAGATTTGAGGTCTCATCCACTTACTATAATATCACAAGAATAACCTCTAAAGGTTTGATTTAAATTGCACACTCTAAAAAACATGTTATAACATAGGCACAATGAAAGAACCAGCTTGCATGAGGGCTAGAATATCTATAATCTCCTTATAAAAGAGATAAAAGAGACTAAAGAACATCTACAATTGACCTCAAAATAAGAAAAAGAGACTAAGAACCAAAAAATGCAATTTAAATTCTAAAGTACATAGTGAGATAACAAGGAAAGAGAGGTAAATCGATGCTTTATTGATAGTTAAAGGCTTGAACCAACATTACAAATCCTAAAATGAGTAGAGTCTTGTCATACAAAAAAGGAGGGATATAAAGTGACTCATTTACATCCAAATTTAAAATAAATGAGAATATAAATCACTATATATATATATATATATATATATATATATATATATATATATATATATATATATATATATATATATATATATATATATATATATATATATATATATATATATATATATATATATATGTTACAACATAAATCTAGCCTATTCAAGAGAGATATAGGTTAAAAATGAGGCCATTAGGCCTTATTAAACACAATAGTGTTGTTATGATGATGTATTCATTGAGATTTGGGTGTTGTAATGGAATAAAATGCCTTAATTTCTATTACTTTTGTCTTTTGATGGATTGAGATGGTGAATATGCTCCTATAGGGTTATTCCACTTCAAAAACTCCTTTATTGATTTCTCCAACTCACCTTTCTCTTCACTCACATGGAGTGGCAAAAGCTATTCTCCTAAAACCACAAAAAACCTAATTTTAACTTGGGACTTTATACCTAAAATTTTATGAGACATATATCTTAAAATTTGAAGCATAGGCCTACGACCTATAGGTTAGCTTTGAGAGTTTAAAATTCTCTTTCTTACCACTGCAACATAAAATCCCTACATGGAACCTTGCTTCATGGACATGCACCCCTATCCATATGTTCTTAAATATAAGTGGGAGTCTATTGCATTATATTAGGACCTTTCACTCAAGTTATAATAACTCAAAATGTATTGAAACTTCATTTTTGATGTGCAGGCATGTAGGATCCTTCCCAAGCTTAAAACCTTGCTAAAATTATGAATGTTTCCCATAAGCAGACACTTATGTCCAAGTGGTTTTTAATGAAAGAGAGGAAGTCATTGGATTTTTTTGAGGTATAATAATGATAATATAACATATCAAAATGTATTTGAACTTCACCTTTGATCTTTTGACCTACATGAGGACAGTCAAGCTCAAAACCTTATCAAAACTTAGAGAATGGATTTAATAATCCTATAACTCTTGTTTGGAGGGATATTAAGAATTTTTTTTATTACCTATGAATACTTATATCTCCATTAATTTATTATAACAATCCTCGAAACACATGTTCTTTATACCTTTGAAAACTTAGGGTTTTATGGAGGTTTTAGGCCTTTTTTCAGTCTTTTCCTAGAAGTAACATACTTATAAGCTTCCCATATGATATGATAATTGATGATGGAGGTTTAAAAACCCTCTCAAATTATTCAAAGATTTTATATAACCCATGAATTTATATAAAGTTGTTATAATGTAGTTTCTTGAAGGAAAGCCTCACAATCACCATGCATACTCATTTATAGTCTAGATCCACCTAATCCATTCATTATTGATGCATTTTATGACCATAAGAAACTACCACAGGACCCTCAAACATATATATAAACTTTTAATAGACCTATGTACCTACTATATAGAGATTTAATTTGATGAGGAAGCCAAAATTTAAAAAATTAAGTTTGCAAGTTGGTTTTAGGTTTTCTTAGGAAACTATGCAACTCATATTCCTTCTTTAAAAACCATGAAGGCTTAAAAAATAGTGTAGTGGATACTTGATCCTTGATTTCATGATTAGGGATTATAATCACCTCTTAAATATTTATTTCCTTATCCCCAAATGTATAATTTTGTCTTTTAGAGATAAGTTCTCCATTATATCTCACAAGCATGGCTCATGTTGAGATTTATTTGATGCATAGAGTCTGCACATAGAGTTTATGATTTAAATATCCATATTGAACCTTTATTAATTAGTTACCTTTTACCTAAACTTAGACATACAAATGTTTTTCATGATCTATTTGGCTTCCTAAACTAAATACCTAGGTTTGCATAAATCCTTCATGTTTTATACCTACCACTAGTCAATCTTCACCTAAAAGACCTAAAAAAGCTCATTTTGAGATAAATTTGTATGTTAAAACTAGATTTTAACTTAAATATCATGATGAAACATTAATTTTTTGATGAGGTAGTGGTATCATTGAATATACAGGGTACAATGAGTGGAGTCACAAGGGGTGAATATTGGACTAAGTCAACATTTATGCACTAAACATGGCCATTGAGGTGTAATGGAGGATAAATAAAACCTTAATGACTCTATTTGTATAATCAATCCATTGACCTCACCCTAAAGATATGGAAAATGAACCTTAGACTCTTTTATTTACTTATAACCCTACTTTTCAATGAGAATCCATGATTAGACCATAATGAGGGCTTATGAAACTTGACAAAATGTTACAATCCCATTTTAGACACATTTATCATTGAATTACCTTAAAAATACTCAAGTTAAAACATTAAACTATGAAATAAATTTGATAATATCTTACATTTATAGGCATCTTGAGAATCACTAGTTATAGAATGGAGCTTTGACAAGGTTGCAATGATTCTACATAAGAATTTTGATATATTTTTGATGGAAAAATATGTCAACCTAAGTCCTCAAATATGACCAAGGTATTAATGATATATACATAATTAAGATTCTTGAAATAAGGTCATACTCAATTAGTTTTTGAAAAAAATACCCCTCTCTAAGTATGCACATGTTCTAGGGACCAAGGGTGGCTAGGATAACCATCAATACCCTGGTCTGAGTCACCACCTACTACCTCAACCATATTTATGTCTAATGTAGGATCATATCCACCATACCCATATCTATCCTAGATATCATTGACATATTATCTTAAGTAAATAACCAAGGGAGAAATATATGCCACATATTGAATGGGAATTTAGACAACCTGTTGCATAGGCGATTATGCAGGGACCTAAATAATTTGGAATGGGATAGCCTATTATATTTGCCACTATGATAGTAACTATCCTTGAACTTGAGGCTACCCCTATGCTAGAGCATATCTCTACCTCACTATCCTCCTATGATTTCTAGGTTATTGGCATTGGGGTGTCATTAATTAAATGGGTATGAAGCCTACCCACTAAGATGTATAAACATATGTAATGCCAACATATACAACTCTACTTACATAGGCCCAATGTATATGTTGTACTATATCAAAAATCATGATATCCTAAGCTCTTAGCATTGGTATCCCCCACTCTCTAATCTCTTGAGTCAGATGAATGAATAAGTGGGACCCATTAGGCACATCTTACTAGAGGCTAACTATCATTGTATCTGGTCAGGCCCATACCTCTCCATAGTGAAATCATACTGAAAGGTAATGTAATAAAGTGATAACATATATTTCATGACATGCCCATCCTCTAACTAGCCAAACTAAATAGCCATATATGGCTACCATATAAAGTCACCATTTACCATCTCATCAATGGTTCACTATTAGAAGTACAAGCTACCCCTATGGCCTTGTAGACTTTTTGATATATAAAACCAACCATAGGCTAATGGATCCTTAGGTCCCTATTGAAACCTCTAACCAATAGGCTATTCTATAGCTATGTGCTTTAAGGCCTAAACCCGAATCAAGGTGCTATGCTTGATACTTCATCCCCTTTAATATGTAATCATGTACAAGTCATAATAAAATTGGGTTAATATAACTCATCCCCATGTAAAACATGTGGTAGAATAGATCATGTATTAAATCACCCTTAAAGATTGATCTATAATAAACACCCATTCTTTTCAAGCAATAAAAGACCACTAATAAGAACTATCAAAATGACTACCTCCCTAAGTACTAATGCATGTACTTATGGTGGCACTACTACTACCCATATTTTTATTGCTAATCTAAAAATAACATTAAGAGGCTAACCAATTCCTCTAGGGAATTAATATCAATGGATCCCTCCACAACCACCATATCCATTAAACTAATCAAGTCCTCCAAAACCACTCACATACCCTTCATAGTAGATCCTCCAACCCTAAATAGGCACCTATAATAAATGACATACATCCTTAGTGTAATTTTGGCCTCACCTATGGGTAAGTGGAAGGTAGACATCTTAGAGTTCCAACCTTATGCTAACATTGATATATAGATTTGGTTTGCATGTATAACTAGCATCTAAAATATGTGTCATAGGTCAATAGCCTCCAAAATTCTTATGACCTCATCCATCATGATCCCATCATTACATAATACCCTGTGATCATCACTCACATATTGTCATGACATCAAATTTCTCTTGCATATCACAAAGCCAAACTAAACTAAGTCAATCACTTATCTATTTGATCATTTACCACTTTCTTCTAATTTTGGCCTTAGCATTATATTATTATATCTAATTTTTTCCTTTCCACCATTCCATTACACCTTTAAGGTGATCTCACCATTTTATTATGAGATCTCATCATTTGGTAAGGCATTTTATTCATTCTATAGGGCATTATTTCTATTTCCCTCCTAGGTCTGTAAACTCATCATTTTACAGGTCATTCCCATGATTGATAGGATAAACTCATTATAATGGGCAAGTTTTCAATTTTCTTTCCTAGTTTAGTTAACTAAGTGTTTCTACCATTGACTAGGTGTTTTTTCTATTTGACCAAGAATTTCCATCATTTTACCATAATCTCTATCATTTATGTGATTTTGGGCCAAATGGATGATATCATTGTTTCGACAATTTTCACATATTTTGGTGAATTCTCTATTTTCATCTCAAATTCAATGTCAGGTTGGTGATATCACCATTTTTTTGGTGATTTCACCATTTTCTTAGGTGATTTCACCATTTTCATCTTCTTAAAAATGATGAACTCACATTTTCATTATTTTTAGGGCTTAATAAATGCAATAAATGCAAAATTTAAACAAAAAGAAGGTACTTACTAATGCCCCACTCACCAATGGTCATTGGTACTCTCTCAATAACTCACCCACCCAAGTGCCTATGGTGAGGGATATTCACTATTTTATCAACTTCTCTTGCACGCATAAACTAGAGCTCTATATTTCAATAGTGGAGGGTAAAAATGAATGATTTTCACCACCAAGGGTCATTTTATAGCCTGAAATTTGAATTTTTACCCTCAACCTTATTGTAATCATTTTTAATTCATAGGAGGATCATTTTTACCTCTTTTATCTATTTTTTGAATTATTTTCTTCTAATTACTCCCTTTTAGCCTCTATTGTTGAATCCCTTACTAGTTTATTATTTTCAAGGCCCATTAGTCAAGATAATTTTTTCCCACCCCACCCTCAAGTGGCCATATTAGGCCTCCCAAAAATTGTTTGGGGCTTTTTTCATGAATCCATTTTTATTTTAATAAATCAAAATTAACAAAAAAATGATCAAAATTATTTCTTCTAATTATGATAATTTTAAACAACCTTTTTATTCTTTGGAAAACCATTGCTTTAACCAAATGTACTCACCAAAGCCTTTCAAATAGGGGAAAATAAATCTCATTCTTACCACTATCGTGTGCAATTCTAAATGACTTCTCACAATAATTCATAAACTAGACCAAAACCATTGAAACACTTTAATTCATTTGCACATCATTTTCAAGTTCTGATTTATGTTAGTATGTCCCTATTTGGGGAATTACCCTATACACAATCATCACCTTATTTTATTTCATCTCCAATAAAATTGTGACCTATCAAATTAATAGTTTTGACCAATAGTGCAAGGTAACTTATCAAATTCTAAGAATTACAAAAAGCCTAATCATAATCACTTAGCAAAGCAAATCCAATAAAATTCTTATGTGAAAAATCCATGAGAAATTGATGAATATATAATTTTGGAAAATGAAAATTCAAATATCAGGTCCATGACATCATCAAAGGGGTTGTCATCCACCAAGCATTAATGGAGATAAATGTTTGATTAAGGTTAGCCATGCCTATTGATTGCTCCCTTCTTCTAAAATATTAATTATTATCCCTACAAAATTGAACTCAGTTATGGCCACTCATATCATTTTTGATTCAAAGTCCATAATTGATTTTTATAGCCTATAAATAGAAGAGCCACCATGGATGACTATCAATCTTTTTATTGTAAAGATATAATGCAGAATTTATGCTTAAGCTTCAACCATTTCTTCCATTTACACACAAATCTAATCCAAATGATGTATGAAGAAATGTTGGAGGAACTTTTCCAACTACATTTCCAAAGATCTTGAGCTCCATATCTAGGCACAAACATGTTTTTAGATCATCTGTGAAGTAAAATCACTTTGGGAAGGTATAATCATTTTGTTATAATTCTTGTTTAGTTTCTTCAATTTATTAACATTTACCAATAAAGGCAATAGGCCTAACATGTTAATTTTATGAATTTATTCATGTTTTGATAATAATAAATAAATTAATCTATTTCATAATCCTATTTTACATTAATAACCTCTGATGGTAATGTGATATTGATAACTAATACTATGGATAAACACTTACCTTTGCATATTAAATTTATTATTAGTGCTTTGATAATCAAAATAATGATTTTTGAAAATGTTTTGAGATTAAATATATGCAATGAAAGTTTTCTCCTACAATTGGGTATGAATAAAAAGGATTTAACTAGCTCAACTTTAGTTATAAAGGTATTTAACAGTCAAGAATGGGGATCCCTTGGTATGAATACATTGAATCTAACTTATAGGCCAAAAACATTAGCATTTATGTGACATATCATATCTAATTATGAAAATTATAGTATATGATTTTTGGAAGATATTGGACTCATGTTATGGTTTTTTTACCCTCTACTTTGCATAGATTCTTGAAAATCATACATTATGAAATTATCTATAAATTTTCAATAGACAATATACCATTTATATTTTATAAAATAATAAAACCTCAAGGTAATCTAGTGCCTCATTTTGATAAGGATCAAATAAATATTATAGATTGTCCTAAATAGGTTATTCCAATGGAACAAGTAATGACATTTGTATTTATATATTTTAACAATAGTGAAGAAGATAATGATGATAGTGACAACATAGTTGAGAATTGATGAGAAAGTGGAAAAAATAGGTTTAACCCACTACTTATAGGAGAGTATATATGTGATATCAATACATTTTCTATTTTTGCTCTTTATACCATCCTTAAAGTTTTTAGAAATACAAAATTTTCCTCATCAACTGTAAAGGCTACAAAAATTGAAGATAAAGACAAACAACCAATGATGGGTGTTTTTTTGTGTTACAAATAAAGTGGTAAAATTATGTTGACCCTAGGTAATATGCATAAGTGATTTTTAAGAGGATTATTTAAGTACAATTATTTATATATGAGATACACAAAACCTAAAAAAACATGTACTAATGTACAAAAGAGAAGTATAAAGGATAATTTGTGTGTAGAGGTACCTTGAAGGTAAAAGGTACTCAGAGATAATAAGTGGAAGACATATAAACAAGGAAGCTTGTAGATAATCAGGGATCAAACCTTGTATCACACATGGAGATAAAACTAAGGATTATTCTATAACAATTTAGAATATGAATAGGTGGACCTAAATAGGCAACAACTTTAAAGTAGAGAGGCCCCAAGGATATTATAAATAGATTGATCAACCTTCCATTGGAAACATTAAAATACACATAAAAAGACAAATAAACAAAAATACCTAGATAGAGTTTTTGTGTAAATTTGAAGGAAAATATTGGATGTCAAGAGGGAAATGCGATAATATATTAAGGTCTTGAGTAGATAGTTTGATTTTATGTTTCCTTATTATTAGAGAGCATTGTGATGCATTGAATGTTTCAAGGTGGATAAATATATGAGATGATTATTAATTATATGATAAATGTGTGTGTATTTTGATTATGTTATGTATTTATTATAATTATTGTTAGGGTTTGATAATGTTTTTCACGTGTATTGTCTATTATTTATGAATTATTTGCATAATGAGGGCCTCATTGATCTCTCATTATGCATCATACATGTAGATATATATGTGATTCTACTATCTCTTGGTAGTGAGGGTTTTTTATAGTTATGTAATGTATATAATCATTATTTCATGTAGTTATGGTGTTTCTAATTATTTTACATGGGAACCTAATATGTCCTAGTTATCAGGGCCCATATCTAAGGTTTCTCCTTGATTACTTTCTCTAAGTTGATTTTAAGTGGGGTGTTGGTGCATAATTCATATTTATTATTTTAAGCTTACTTAGGATAGTACATATTATTTCACCATATCCTTTATAAATTACATATTAAGGGAGTATGTTAATGTATATCAGGGCATACACTTTTGTATATTCTAATATGCACTTGTATTATATTCTTTATGGATAAGCACAACTTACTTGGCACCTTGTGTAGTGTATTTATTCCACTCATGCCTTGATCTTATGATATATATATTTTAGTTCTTAAGTGTATCTCCTCATATAATTTTTCATGTAGTCATATATGTGGGTTCTCATTGAAGAGAAGCTAATCCATGTAGTGTAAGGTACTCACACACTCACAAACACAAAATTATAAAACTACAGAGTTTTTTATTAATTGTTAAAAAAATAATACATATAGTTCATAAGAACAAAGATAAAACTTGATTATAATGACATTTCACTAGGAAACCTAAGCTTGCAAGGGTCACACACTCTTTCCCTCTAGCCTTATCTTCTCTTTTATAGAAAATTAATTATAAAATTTGATAAAAACTCCCTACTTTTTTTGTATACCACTACTCAAATGATCTACCTAGTCTTATATTTATAAACCCTTTAGAAATGTCTTGAATATCATTTCTTATCAAGTGGTCAACTACCATGCTAATCAATAGTTAATGGGCTAACTATTTAGTTGTATGAGGTCTGATTTGGCTTGATTCCTAAGGTAACCAAGCCAACAAAATATTAACTAAAGGATTTGATACATACATTCATTTTTCTAGTGCTTTGACTAACATAGCTATTTTATACAAACTTGGCTTACACCAAAATCATATCCCACTGCACTGGTTTATCTCTAATTAGACATCTCAAAAAGTTCCAAATGCTTTAGTTTATTAATTTTATTTATCCATTAGTATAAAAATTATAAAAATATCTATAGTTTAGTCATGTTCCTAACATATTCTAAAATGTACACTAAAAATAGCCTATAAACTTGGTGTCTCTATTTGACACTATGTTATGCGGCATTCCAATTCCATGTAACTTTACCACCTCTTTAAAGAATAAATTGGCAATGTTGGTTTCATTGTAAGTCTTATTGAAAGTAATAAAATGTGCCATATTGTAAAAATGATTTACTAAAATAAAAATGAAATCATTTCCCTTCTGTGTCCTAGGTAATCTAAGCACGAATTACATGATTATATCTTCCCATGGTCTTTTATCACACTAAAGGGTTGGTAAAACCCATATTTTAACTTCTTTCCTTCATAAATTGATAAATATAACCTCTTTTCACATATCGGTGCATACATCTGCACCTATATTTGGCCACTAATAGCCTTCAACTAATAGTGCAAGCATTTTATCTCTTCTAAAGTGCATGGATAATCCTCCAATATGTTTCTCCTTAATCAATTTCTTACACACAAACCCTTAGGGTATGCATAATTACACTCCCTTGAAAATCATTTTGTCTTAAATTATATAATCCAACCATGATATTTGATCTATAATTGTTAAATTATTTTAACCTTTCCATGTATCTCAAAATACTCATTAGATATAACTCTTTCATCAAATCAAAACCTAATACTTATATCCTCTTCCATGTATCCGTATGATTGTACTAGGTGAATTAGTAGCCTAAATGACATATCTAGCCACTCATACAACCCTTACTTCATATCCCTCTCAGATCCTAATTTAATGATATTTTATCTTCAAGTTGATATTACTTAATTACCTTTCACCACTCCAGTAGTCTATCATATAATACATGTGTGATCATTGGAATCTATACTTTATCATGATTTTTTTTATGTCATGTGAGCTTATGTACATTCCCCATTCTACATATTTATTTGGTGCTAGTATTGTAAGTACTGCATATAACCTCAAGCTTCCATTTATTAATCATTTATTTAATAACTCATGTATTTACCTTTGCACCTCCTCATTCTCCATATGTGCCATCTTATGCATGACTTTGTTTGGAAAACTCACTCTTAGAACCAGAATAATATGATGGATAGTGATCCTTATTAAGGTTATCATTTATAGTAAATCACTTGAGACAATGTCAAAAAATATATTCAACAACTCTTTCAATTCACATGAAAGTGTTTCCTTTATATTATCTTTATATTCTTCACCACTCTCTTGTGATATCTATTTTATGTGCTTATAGAGTTTTAAAAGATAATACCCAACTAAATAAAGCTATTTAAGAGGAATGGAAATTTCATATTCACACTAAGATACAATTAATATTACAAATTTACCTAATTTATCATGTGTAATAAATACAATAGGTACAAAGAAACTAAGGGACAAACAGAGTGTATCTTATTTAATGATATTTTTTGGGTCATGGTAGTGGTTTAGTGGTTAGGAGTCATCACAAGGTTGTGTTGGAGATATGTATTTTATCCATTCTATGTTCTAACTATTTTTTACTTTTAGACAATTACATTGATCTAGGATAATAATCTTGATACTTATATCCATATCCGATGCTCGTGTCTAGTGAAAGATATACATAGGAATGACCTCAAATTTTGACAAGAACTATGTTACCCCCTGTGTAATCTTTTCATGTCTCAAATTATGTTCACCTATGTGTCAAATTTTAGATCATAAGAAACCCTAGTTATTTTTCATTATAACTCTTGTAACTTGGTAATAAGGGGTTAGTAACGTGATTCAAGATACCCCTAATAAACCTACTATTACGAAGTGTTGCCTATATAGTCAATACTCTTAAGAGGGCCTCAGAATCACATGTATTTCTCCCTCCTATGCATGTATGTGAAATTGTAATAGTATGAATATATGATCTTTCTCATAGTAACCCTTGGTACAAGTGATGTAATAATATATTTGACCTTTTAAATGTTTTGGATATTTAAAATAGTGTTGTAGTGTAATTTGATAGCTTTAAATAAATAGTACTTTCTTATTACATAGTTTCCTTATCAAATTGGAAGGTGTGTTAATTAGATCATAGCCTTTGTATCTATAAGAAACTCGTGAATTTGAATTAGAACCTAGTTGACACACAAAAATCCAACCATAAGATGGGAAAAGAGGGTTAAAAAAATTATCACAAAGTGAAAGATGTGAAAAGAGATAAAAAGATAAGTCTAGACAATTATATCAAGGCTGGACACTAACATCGATGCTAGTGTCTAGGATGGACGCAAGTGTCTAGAGGATAAAACATAAAAATAAATAAAAAATAGGTATGGTTCTCTAGTATACACTATCTAAGGGTAAATAAACATATCACACATGCCCAAGGGGCAGAAAAATCAAGTGAAACAAGATGGAACCAAAAAGGTCCATGAGAGACCATATGACTAGATGTATAATTCCTAGTAAAAAGATATATACATATAATAATACAAGAAAAAAGTGAAATTTTACCAAAATTGGTGTCTACATTTACCCCCCCCCTTTATTCTATTAATTCAATAAAAATAGGAATTAATAGTTTAAAGTAAAATAAAATGCATACTGTGGTGTGGGCAACACACCTTCTCTTTGCTTGAGTTATGCCTTCAATATTTCATCCCTTGAACATTACCTACAATAAAACATATGCCAAAATGAATATATGAGTGTATATAATTTACATTTAAAAAATACTAGAAATTAGTATAAATAAAAATCATGGTTATAGTAGACTTGTGTATGTGTCATATAGTAACTAGGTTTGGAGTCATGGGAACTAGAGAAGTAGATAGGGGGACTTGCAACCTCATGCATATTTTAGATAGGAAGATGAGTGAGTATATATGTGGTAAAAGTGTGTCACACCATGGTTCTATTATACTTAGAGTAGGGAGAGTTTGGAAGTGATCATACCCCCAACCTAGAATAAGAAGAGTAGTGCTTTAGCCATCAGGATTATCATTTCCCAATGAACACAACTCAAGTGCAAAAAAATATGTATATCTATAGATTAGTATAGAGAGTGATGTAATAAAGCTAGACCAAAAACTTGATGATATAATACCTCTAATCACATCAAAAATAAGAACCAACCGCTATAGATGGGTAAGTCTCAATACATTTTGTAAATGATCAATCAAGGTATTAGTACATTGGGGTATCATCACATAAATTTTTTAGAATTTTGAAAGGATTTTTATATATTAGGCACACATTACATAACATATGCACCTTTGATGTGTCTCATGTTAAAACTATGTATAATAAATGGTACCAATGTATATGACTTTACCATAACTATAAATCTAGATCATATACTATGTATGTTTTTCCAATTTGGAAATTTGTATAAGTATGTAGTACATGATTCCAAAGCCTGCTTCCATTATGTTTAAAGGAATATGAAACTATAATATGTACCAATGTGGAGAACATGTTTATAAAAACATGTCCCCTCTATAAAATTTTGATGCTGAATATTGAATAGGTGTGGGAACATGTTGTATGCAAAGGGAAATTCAACTGATCTATAAATCAATCCTAGCTCGAAGAAGATAAATCCTACTTACACTTCTAATTGTTGATGCATTATATATTTTGGGTCATGAGAAAGATAGATATGCTATACCTATCCAAGGGATATATTACCATAATAATATCACTAGGGAGGGTTCCAAAGCCTCCAATCAATCAAAAGTATGATACTAGGTCCTATGTTTTCATATTCATTAATTAAATGATCAAAGTAAATTATAATCTGGTACACACTAAATATTATGGCATAAATGAGGGTTAGTACACATAAAAGTAAACATGCATAAGATAATCCTATTTAAGCTAAGTATAGGTAGGACCCTAATGCATGGAGAGAGTGATATATTCAAAAGTCATTACTTATGCTACTTATATCTAATAAAAAAAAGGAGAAAAGTTAGAGATAGCTTGAATATGAACCTATTGAGACTTAATCTCTACATTAATCAAAGGTGCTTCACAAGAGGTTATTGTGGTTTGTAAGGATCACTAAGAAAGGTCAAAACATCCAAAAATTTTCCACAAGACAAGATTATTCTCCAATTATAAACCCTGAGCTAATACTCCTCAAGTAAAATAGAAGAAGAGTAGATTGTAAACAATCACAATTAATTAATTAACTCTTGTTATCTCTCTAAAAATGGAAAAATAAATGTGTTTATATAGTTGAATCTAACCCTAGTCCTTTCTAAAAGTCTAGCCAATAGGTTCGACCCAAATTGACTCTATATCATTATTGATGAAAACAAATTAGGTCTTGGTATAGGTCAGCCAATGGCTGACCTAAACCCTACATAAGTTTTATCAATTAGAGTACATGGTTGATGGGGCTGACATTGTATCATAAATGAGTTTTGGCTAGGGAATGGATAATGAAGGTGAAAAATGGATAGATGAGGGTGAAAGATAGGAGGCAAAGCTTAGGGGAATGATTTTAGGAGATGGTTGTGTAGGTATAAAGTGGTATCAAATTAAAAATAATCTTGTGAAGCACCAATGGTCCTCCCACCACTTTCTTAGTACACCCCTTTGGGCATGGAATCAAAGAGATTAAGATTCAATAGGGTCCTTCAAGATAGAAAGTATAAGTAATTGATAAAGTTTTAAAATATTATGTGTATACATATTCCCCACTCTAAGCTCATCACATGTCACTCAGGTGTGCCAAGGGATGGTGCTTTGAAAAAAGAACATAGTAACACAACACTAAAGCTAACTTTTTTTTGTTTTATTTTAAAGTATAAAATAACTAAAAATAAATGAATGAAAATGAAATAACATAAAAAATTAAATGTATGGGTACCTTAAATTACCTTTATCACTAGATGGTTGTCTATTGTGTTTATAGCTTTTTTATCATGGAGGGCATAGAGAACAAATAGCATCAGTAATTGATTAAGTTTGAAAATATTATGTGTATACACATGCTTCCCAAGCATTCCTCCAATAAATATAAGAACTATGGATATGTGGAATTCACAACCATATGACATGTTGCATATTGAAATTGGAAGTTGATATAAGTACCAAATATTGAATAAATGTGGAGAACATGCTTCCAAAGCATGCCCCCACTATAATCTGAGAATTGTGCCAAGTGTATTTCAATTATCTAGAACATGTTTATAAACATGCCCCTACTAAGATACCCCCCTTTTCAAAGGAGAGAATATATTACCTACTGGTGATCTCCTTATAAAAGGAATAATGGAGAATTTGATTGATAACATTTGACTTGGTAATATTCTAGTAATGTTGTAGTCAATAATTTATAACATTATTTTTGGTAGTATTTGGAGTGTAGATATTTTTTTAGTTATTTTGTAAATTATTAAAAAAAATTAAATTTGGTATAATATGGAAGATATCATTACCTAGATCCTAATGCAACTTGTAGTTTTGAATTTTGATAACTAGGGCTCAAGATATGGTCATTTGAAGTTGTTCCAAAGTGGTACATTAGGTGGGTTGTACTATAATTTTGAAATCATTTGCATTTTAAACTTTTATGAATTTTGAGCTCTAAATCTAGATAATAATAATTCCAAATGAAATAGCCCCTAGTATTTTGTGATTTGATATGCTCTAGAGTACCCTAGCTAGCCAAGATGTTTCTAAGTTGGTATGTAATTTTTTGAAAATTTATTGGTAATTTTTGTGATCTAGTAATTTGACTCAAGAGAGTATGGTTAGTATGGTGTTAGTTCCAAAATGAAAAAAAAAGAGAAATAAACACACTAATAGAATAACATCTCTAGGCCTAGACACTAGGGAGAGCTTGGTAACAAAAACAAATGACAAACACAACAAAAAAGTAAGGAATAAAACACAAGAATTCCTTCACCTTCTTTGGATTCTCAAAATGAATTTTTAGTAGTGGCTTGCTCAAATTGAGCTCATGAAGTCCTTGGCAATGGAATCTTGGCTACCTCTATCTCTCCTTGGCACCTTTGGCTTGGATTGGAATTAATTTGACATGGTAACACTGATTACAATGGCTTTTGGAACCATTTGTGATTATAAATTTGCATAATCAAGACTTAGAAATGATGTTCATGGCCTCTCTATTTATAGATTTTTGAGAATGTCTAGAATCAACTTGAATCTTCCATCTTGAGATTGAGATGTGTGGTTGAAGATTAATTCAATTTTTTGGAATTAAGTTTTTAATTTTCCTCATCATGACATTAGAAGAAAGGGCAATTAAGAGGCATGGAAGGCATAAATCCTGATATTTGTGGCATTTATGGCCTAGGGATGTCTTCCCAAGAAATAAGGTCACTTAATGATGTATATTTCAATATTCATTTCCAAACCAAATTATTCAACAAGTTTCCATGAAATTATTAATTAGGACTTGATTTAGATTGATTATCTCTTAAGCATGTTTAAGCACTTCAAATTGATCAAAATGCCTTGTTATTAGTCTAAAATTTGACTAGATTAGAAAGAAATATCAGATGTGTTAGAACTATATTCCCATTTAGGATGTTATCAGCAACAAATAATATAGGCATGCTTCTTATGTAGAAGATTTGATAGGAAAGAGCAATCTAGAGCACTCAGGTACAAAATTGACATTTTGACTCAGAATGATCTGATCAAAGTTAGCTATCACATAAATTGCATTTCCCCATTTAAGGATACCCTAGCCAAAATTGACACTTGAATATGTCAATTTTACATCATCTAGCATGTTTTAGTGTTTTTAGGCTAAATTGTGTATTTTCAATGGAAATTGGTCAAAATCTTCTTTGGATATTATCTGTTGCCAATTTTAGGTATTTATAATTTTCCCCTGTATAGGTAGACAAACAAATAAAATAAGCAAAAATAAACAAACAAACAATGTAATAGAAATCATATGAACATTGCCCTTAGAAAATAGGTGAGAACTTAAAAAATAAATAAAATGGAGTAGAAGAAAAGGAAGGGTGTGGTCAAGCTGTCTCCATATAGACTAGGCAAGTGGACACTACTTATATAGTTCCATGGATGTAATATCCAATAAAAAAGTTTAGGAAAAATATAGTTCTCCCAAGGAATGGGAAGAATGTGATTAATGAGAAAAATAAACATAATGGATGTGATAGAATAATAGGAATGGTCTTGAAAAATTACAAGTGCATGAGAGCAAAAGGGGCCAAAAAGGATGGGGAAACTAAATGACAAGTGATTTACTTATAACTTAGTAAGGGTTCCCATAATCCTTAAGGCAAAAAAGTGGTCAATATTTTTGTTCTTTTTTAATGATTTTAAAAATATTTATGGGATTATTTTGGAGTATCTCAACTCGATCAAGAATGATGAGACACTAAATGGTTCAATCTCACAAAATGGCAAAAGAATTCAAACTTATGTTGCACACAAAATGATGAGAGTGTGGCTTAGGTTGCTCATAAAATGGTGAGAGCATGGCTTAGGTTGACTAAGCTGACCTTAATAAGTTTGAGTGCTACCTACATAGTCCTAGAGTAGGACCTCAAGTCACTATATTTCTACCTTTACTGTGCAGGAACTCGATGAGTGTAGTAGTCAATTCAAACAAAATAGGCATAGTTGGTAAAAAGGCATAGTATGAAATGGGAAGTGGTGAGTTGGTATGTTAAGGCTTAATGTTTCCCCTAGTTTTCCCATAGGTAGTTATAACCAAGACACAAAAACATAGATAAATGTTACTAATTTTCCCAAAGTCAGTTATAATTAGTATCAAGATCAGTGGTAAGAAAGGCATAACAAACAAAGGATGCAACTATCAAAACTTCTATCACACTGTTCCAAAATATGATCTCTGTTTGAAGTACTTAAGCCAATTAATGAAACTAATCAGATACCTTGATGCTAAAACTACATAATGAATGGTTAAAACCAAGGCCAAATATGTTAGGCTTTAGAATACACTACGTCAATAGGTCAGAATTGGAAAGTGGATATAGTGAAGATGATAGATAAGGATGGTATTTGTATAAAGAAGAATAGTGATAAAATGGCATAACTAAAATGGTCCTTATAGAAAATACACCTTAACATTCAAGCATAGTATTGCTTGAGATGAATATTAATCATTAGCTTAGGAAGTTCATCTTCATCTGGTGTGGCAAGCCTATATGCTCCTGATCCATAATATGTAGTGATGATGAAAGGCCCTATCTAGTTTGGTTTGAATTTCCCTTTATGATTCTTATCAGCTGTGGTATTATTTTGGTTTTCTTTAACAACAAGATCACCAAGTTTAAATATTCTATACTTAACACATCGATTATAGTGGCCTTTGAGTCAGTTCTGATATGCTTGAAGATTGTTGAGTGCAATTGTATATTTCTCATCAAGTAGGTCTAGCTCTTCTATGTGAGCTACTTGATAGTCATGATCATCCAGGACATGCTTGAAAGAGATGCATAGTGAAGGCAATTCAAACTCAATGGGAAGGATGGATTTAATACCATAAGCAAGTGAGTATGGAGTGGCTCTTGTGGGGGTACGATGATTGGTATGGTATGCCTAAAGGGTAGGGAATATATGAAGGTGCCAATCATGACCAACATCATTGAAAATATTTTTGAGGATGTTAACAATTATTTTATTGGATACCTCAGCTTGGCCATTAAGTTGAGGGTAATATGTTGTAGAAAAATGTTGTGTGATGTTATATTCAGTACATAACTTGTCTACATCCTTGTTCTTGAATGATCCTCCATTATCAGATATAATGTTAGAGGGGATACCATAGTGGCAAATGAGATGGTTGAAAATAAATTTGGCAATTTACTTTCTAGTAATGTAAGTGAGGGGTATAGCTTCAAACCACTTAGTGAAATAGTCAATGGTGGTAAGAATATATTTATGGCTGTCAGCTGAAGTGGGGTTAATCTTCCCAATGAGCTCAAGTCCCTATGTAGAAAATAGCCATGGTGTCAACATCAATTTTAGAGTTTTTGTTGGGGCATGAATCAAATTAGCATGACATTGACATTTGTCACACTTTTTTACATATACAGTGGCATTTACATCCATTATAGGCCAATAATAACTAGTACTTTTTTTTTTGGGATAGGATTGCCCTGCTAGAATGAGGTCCACATACTTTGTGAACTTCTCTTAATGCTAGCATAGACTCTACCGAAGTTAAAAAATGAAGCAAAGTTCCATCAAAACTATGGTGGTAAAGGGTGGATATAATTAAAGTATAACAAGTGTAATGATGAATGAAGGATTTGTTTTATTTTTGAGATAGGTTAAGTGGTAAAAATTGGTCATGAAGGTAGTTTTAAAGGTCTAAGTACCAAATAGAATAAGGACCAACAATATCAAAAATCATGGAAATGGTTAAAGGTTCATAAGCTGATGTTGACAAATCCCTGATGAGGAACTGATACTCTCTATCTTTATCTATTTTTCAAATCAAAGAGCTAATAATAGCCATGTCATCTACAGTTTTGTTACTAGCCCTTGGTATGTGCTCAAACTAAATGTTGGCAATTTCTTACTTAAGAGTGTTGACCATGGACTTATATGGAACCAACTTGTTTTCTTTGGTATAAAACTAATCTATGACCTAATTGATGATTAACTAAGAATCACCATAAACTTGGAGATGATATATGTTCCAATGCACTACTTGTTAAAGTCCTACAACAAGTGCTTCATACTCAGCCATGTTATTTGTACAAGGAAAGCTGATCCTAAATGATTTAGGGATTAGATCCCCTTGTGGTGTAATAAATAATAAGGCCTACCCATGATCCATGTGTAGTAAATGAACCTTCAAAATATATCTTTCAGGGTTACTCCTCAAGGGATGTGTTAATGACAGTTATTATTGATTCATTAAGAAATTGAAATGTGAGTGGCTGTGTGTTTATGAGAGGTGATTTAACAAGTTAATCTACAATAAATTATCCCTTAATTGACTTCTAATTGACATACTATATGCCAAACTAACTAAGAATCATGATCCATTTAGCCATTCTACCTTGCAAAGCTATTTTAGATAGTAGATACTTGAGTGGATCTACTTTTGAAATGACTAGGTCTTATTATTCAACATGTAATAGTGTAGTTTCTAAGCTATGAAGACCATGGTTAAACAATATTTTTCATAGAATTATCTTTTCCATTATCATCATGTTGAGCCAAGAGTGCTCCCAGAGTATGGTCAGTAACTAATAGGTATAACAAGAATGGATTTCTTGGCAAAGGAGGTAATAAAATAGGTGGATTAACAAAATATTCTTTGAGTTGTTGAAAAGTTATTTGGCATTGATCATCCTAATGAAATGTAACTCCCTTCTTCAAAAGGTGTGTAAATGAATGGAACTTGTTTGCTAACTAAGAGATGAAGCATTAGATTGACTGGATCTTACCTTGCAAACTATGGAGTTGCTTTAAATTGGTTGGTGATGGCATCTCAATTATAGCATAGACTTTAACTAGATCAACTTCAATACCTCTATGAGACATGATGAAGCCAAATAATTTGCCTAAAGTTAAACCAAACACACATTTATTTGGATTGAGTTTGACTTTTTACTCTTGTAATCTTTCAAATATATTACATAGCACTATTGGATGGTTGACTCAGGTTTTGTATTTTCTTAATATGTCATTGACATAGTCTTCAACAATATCATACATCATATCATGAAATATTATAGTCATGGCTATTTGATATGTAACTCCAACATTATTAAGGATAAATGGCATTACCTAATAATAAAATGTTCCCCATGGAGTGGTGAACATTGTTTTATGTTGGTCTTCTAGTGTTATTTTGATTTGGTTGTATCCTAAAAAGCCATCCATGAGTGAAAGCATTTCATAACCTACCATGGAGTCAATGATCATGTTGATATTAGGCAAGGGAAAATCATCTTTAGGACAAGCTTTGTTTATGTCTCAAAAATTATTACAAATTTTGATCTCTTCAAGCTTTTTACTAGCAGGTACCACATTAGAGATCCATTTTGAGTAATCAATAGATCAAATACATCCTACTTCTAAGATTTTTTCTAACTCTTTCTTTACCAATACAACAATGTGAGGATGCATCTTAAATAAATTTTGTTTTACTGGTTTGGTGTTAGGATTAACCACAAGGTGGTGAATAACCAAGGTAGGGTCTAAACCTGACATGTCAGAATAGTCCCATGAAAAGATATCTACAAATTCTCTCAATAGAGCTATAAAGATGTCATGTTCCTCCTTAGTGAGGGATGCTCCTAATTTTATCCATTTTAGATCTGATAGAGTCTTGATATTTACCTCTATTGTAGCTTTGACTAGAAGGGTCAAACTATCTTCTAGGATACTAGGCAATGACTTGAATTATTAGATTATGTCAGGGTCCTCTGTTAGGACTTACTCTTCAACTTCTCCTAGGCACGATGAGTATGAGTCCCCTAATGGGAGATCTAGACATGTGACAAAAATAGCTAGAAATTATTAAATAAATTGATCAAATACTTATTGTTACTCAAATTTGAACTCAAATCCACAGGCAAGTTCATTATCGATTGTATCCTAAGCTAAATTTAAAGAAGAATGAACACCCCCATCTAATGGAACCTGAAACAAGTTTTCACCACTATACTAGCCTTTATCTTTACTTTTTCCCTAGTTAGAAAGTGCCTTAAAGAGCTTTTCACTTTAATACCTCAATGTTTTACTTATTTTTTTTTGGCTAAGGGTGCTCACTCATTATCCAAAATAGGCTACAAGATCCAATGTGATTGAGAATCCTGATTTCTGATCTCCTAACAAAATGTTGTCTCTAAGGCCTAAAAATTCACAAAATGCCTCATCATTATGGAACTCATCAATTGATAGAATATATTCTTATTTGTCCCAATATATCAGTTGGGGATAATATAATGGTAATGGGTTATGATGAATGGCCAAGTTAAGATTAAAAATTACATTTTTATCAAATAAGTTGGTTTTAGCTAGGTTATCAAAGGTGAGGCTATGATCAGACTCTACTTCACTGTTGACATCATCATCACTAGTAATTAGTGATGGAGTTTGAATAAGATATGTGGGGTTACCCCCAAGTGGTTTAAATTTAAATCCATAACATCTTTCATACTTAGTCATGGAAATTGGCTTGATGGTTCCTTGCAAATTTGGTATGAGACCTCTTCCTTCATAATTGTGACACTCCATGATCCTATTGGGTATAGGAAATTTTGAATTTTTATAACAATCATCTTGGTTATCATTATATAACCATGATTCATCCCCTTCAAAAGGCTCAAGTCCTAGGCCAGATGTTAGTACAAATGGAGTCGGTTCCTTATCTTTGTTCTTTTGTTGCCAATGCATATGTGGGTTGACCTTGGGTTGCCCAAAGGTTTTTGGATTCTAAGGAAGATTGGAAATATGAAATGTATCATGGGTCACATATTATCTTGATCTATTATCTAAAATGGTGAAATTATTAGAAGCTTTAGGCAGTGGCATATGGGAAAGGGAATCCAAGGTATCATGATCTATGTAATTATCTAGTGAAGAATCAATAAGTATAGCCTTTCCTTTATCCTACTTGGAACTTGGATTCATGCCATAATAATAATTATAACTTTGAAATTTGGCCTCAATATATTTGTAGTGTTCATATGGGTGTAAATCTCTTGGAATATTCACTTCCATCCCTGAGTGAGAAAACTTGATACATTGGTGCAGTGTTGATAGGACTACATGAATCTCATGTAACCAAGGCCTACCTAGAAGAATATTATATGATAATGTAAGATCAAGCACATGGAAAAGTGTATCATGGGTTAGAGGCCCAATGATAACTGAAAAATTAATGGTTCCTTATGATTCTTTTTCCAAATTATCATAAGCTTTGATAGTTATTATTTCTGGTCGGAGATCTATCATTGTGTACCCAAGAAGATTTATGAGATTTAGAGACACTATTCTAAGGCTGGATCCATTGTCTTTAAGGACTTGTTTCAATTTATGCCATCTTAAATAAACATCTATGTATAATGGATTATTATGGAGTGGGCCAAGGGAAGACATATCACTTTGGTTGAATGTGATTTATTGGGCTGGAGCTAGGTGACTAACCAAAGCTTGAAATTTATCAGGAGTTATGTCACTAGCAATAGTGGATTGGGTCAAAAAATCATTCAAGATGTTCTTATGGATTATTGACATTCACAAAAAATCTTAAATACAAATTTATTCTAGTGTATTTTGCAATTGTTCCACAATATCAATTTTTTTGTCTTGGTCAATAGTGAATGGTTTATTTTGAGGCTGGACGGTTGGTTGGATGACATGTAATGTGGTGGATGGTTATGGGCCTGGGATAGTAATATTTGACCTCTAAGTTGCAATTACATGATTGGGATTAAATACTGGACCATTATTTCTAACCAATGTTGAAAATGGTGTGGGATCAGATAAGACAAGTTTTGGTTGCTGGTGCACTTGCATGTGGTCATGTGGCAAAGATGAGTTGTTGATATAAGGTATAAAAGGGGAAGTCCTAGTTTTCTCATTTCCCTGTATTCACTCCCAAGTCAAATAAGGATTATCCATGTAATTTTGTTTAATGTTCTTTTTATCAATGGTCTAGGTTAATTAATTCTTGGTCTAAGATTAATGGAGATGGTATTAACGCTACCCCCTACAATATGATGTATAACCCTATTGTAGTCTTGTGAAAATGAATGGTAGGTTTGTTGGTTGTTACCATTCTGACCTTGGTTTTATCAATTATTCTATAATTGTGGATTTTGTTATTAATTTTTTTGATTTTACTAGTTCAACCTTTTATTTTGATTTTGCTACTGCCCTGGCCATTGTTGTTGCTAATTATTTTGTTAATACTAATTGTTATGTTAGGGAAATAGGTTTTGATAAATCTAAAGAGTTTGATTGGAATTGGAAGAGCAATTATCCAATTTTATCTCCCCATTCTCCAATATATTCTCAATTAAATACTTGATTTGGACACATGTTTGTAGATTATGCCTGTTGACTTGATGATAGTCAAAAAAATTATTTTCATGGTACCAATCAGGATAATGAATGTCTTACAGATAATGATTTGGTATAGGCTAATTAATCAAATTAGTGGATGAAATCTTGTGAAATATAGACTCAATAGGTTCTCTTAGGTCACTAAAGACATGATGTGTAGGCATGGTTATTCTAAAAGGAGGGGTTTGTAATGGTAAAGGCTACTATATTTATTGTGAAAGTTTTGGTTATTGTGATTACAACATTAGTTGAGTAGGAGTAAGCTAAAAAGGTGGTTCAGATGATGTTTATACCATTTGGACATGATGAGATTCAATTACTCCATTTCCCACAACATTCCTATTACGGTTGAATTACTTTCATCTTTCTTGGTTATTGGCATGTGCTGCTTATGAGGCTTGCACTTGAAATGGATGTTGGTCATTTACCTAATTGGTACCTTGATTTTGATTAGTTTAATTAATCTTGATGATTTATTTATTTATGAGTACTTGCTTGATCAACAAAACTTTATCAATGATCTCTTTGAATGTATGTGCATATTGTAGTTATAGATGGTAAGCTATCTCACTATGTAAATTTTTGGTAAACACAGTGGCCAATTATTTATCTGGTAAAGTATGGGTGAATTGACTTGCAAGGGATCTCCATCACTATAAATAACTTGCAAAACTCTCACTACCTTTTTGATTTACTTATGTTAAGTCCATTAATGAAATCTCATGCTCAAGATTATAGGAAAAGTGCTGCACAAACTTATTAGAAAGATCATCAAAATCCATTACTAAATTTTTGGGTAACTTCAAAAACCAATCCAAGGCTTGTCCAACCAAGATCCTTGGAAACAACAACAAAAGGTATATGTCACTATATGCCACTTGTTGACATGTAATAAATAATTCGGTCAAATGAGCTTTAGGGTCACATTTCCCTTTATATATATCAAAATTTGATGGTTCATATCTTAGATGAAATGGTATCTACAAATACTCCATGTTGAATGGATAGGAACATACATCATCCAAGTTGAACCTTTTAGTTTATTTATCAAATTGAATGGTATAAATTGCATCCTTCATCTATTACAATTCTTGGGATAGGAAACTAGAAGGAATATTGGTTTGAGGGTGGATTTGGATTTGGGTAGATGATTGGGAGGTCACAAGTGGACACTTTAATCAGGGTAGGATGGAGATATCTATTGGGGTACATTGGTTTGGTTTGGGAATGGTCTAGGACTATGCATACATGGATTAGGATGTACTTAAAATTGCACACTTGGTTGTGCAATATTATGGTTTGAGTTGGCAATAAAGGTTTGACTTAGAGGATTTTGTGGTTTGGATAGAGGGCTATAAATATATTGTGCCTACTATGGTTGAAAAGGGACATGCTACTGACTAATAAAACCTTACTATTAAGTGGGAACTTATGGACAAAGAACCTATCTCTAGATTTGTGGCACATTTTGAACCAATGATTGTCTAGTAAGAACCTGAGAAATATAGGAACCTCCTTGTTGCATGAATCCCTATGAGGAAGAGAAAGTAGGTTATAGCTTTGGCATCTATTACTGACCCATATTTACATGTTGTTGACTAGTCATTGCTTGGTTTCAGATTGGAATATTAGTTTATGACTGAAGAGGTACGTTCATCATTACTTGGTGAGGTAGAACATTAGTTGCCTCTGATTGAGGTGAAAATGTATTTGTTCTTTGTTGCATTGATACACTAAATTATGCATATTTTTATGGAATACTACTTGTTACCTATTAAGGATGAATAGGGTTCATCACATTTTATCATTGAGGAATGACAATGTCCATTGTTTGATTACCTAATCCCATAGGTTGTACACTTGAGGAAGCAACCAATTGATGTTAGGATGTATAAACTCCTATTCCTTGGTATGTTGTTCTATTCATAGGATTGACTATAGGCACATGTTATTGGTTAGTTTTTTGTATGTTAGTACCACTTTGATCCAGACTAGATGTTGTTTGCATATTGTCTACTACATTTGGCTCATTATGCTGTGTATAGGCTGAAGACAGTTCTTTAATAACGAACATATGCATCAAGTTATCTATTGAATCAATTTGTATGAAAGGGTTAGAATTTAAATTCTCTTATCCATTTAACTCTATCAAACTCATATTAAAGGAACTAGTCAGTAAGAGGCTTACTTACCTTGTTCATCTAATTGAAATCATGTGCTAGATTTAGGTAGGTTTGATATGCTATCTACATTTGGTTAAAGTGATCTTCCATGATGTTTTTGCCTCAATAAAATATATTAGGATATTGGTAAGTTGTTTGGACTAAAGCCATAGGATTTATATAAGAATCCTATTGATCGTAAATGATATTGTGGGGCACTATTACTAGACTTGGTAAATTTTCATGGGGGAAGTTTGCTGGAAACTTGGCCCTTACCTCTATGGCTCTAACCAAAATCTCATCTTTTTTCTCTAAAAAATGTCACTCAAACAAAAATGGATCATATGTAGAAGCTGTATTAGTATAATATGACTATTGAAGTACTATCTTGTCCATTACATGAATTATAGCTAGGTGTTACACAGTTTGTTCCTAGTCTTATTTTGAATAAGGTGGTGTGTTGACCAGATATTTAACCAATGGATCTTAGATTTGTGCCACTAATTGAGTATTATAAGAGGGATAAGAATATATCTCATAAACAATATTGTTTGCATAGGGGTCTTTCACCATTTCTTTTTGCACAACCACATTACTAATCCTTGGATTATACATGAGTCTACTAAGAGTGTAGGAATACATGTTGGGATCCATAGTTTTACAAACTCTAAAAAGGAAAATGTCTAAAATAGATGACATTTAAACTTAGTCTAGATTCATCAAAAGGATAAAAAGTTTTATGCAAAGATTTGTGAGGAACTAAGCTAGCATGAAGTATCTAACATTTCACTATTCACATATAGATAAGTAAGTAAATGGACCTAAAATAAAAATACCAAACTCTAAGGTCAAAGTGTTTCAAATAAATCTAATCTATGAATTTAAAATTTGCTAAGTCTTTTGTCCAAATATGGTGTCAAAAGCTAGGCTCAAACAAGGCATGAGCCAGGACTCTTGGCCAAATGGCATCAAAAGCTAGACTTTGAAAATAGATGAAAGTTTTAATTTAATGGATTTGAAACACTTCTAACAAACACTAGGCATTTGATTCTTGGGCACAAACTTGATCAAATAGGAATAAGGTATGAAATAAAAGGCACTTTAGCAATAGTTTATTTTCTCACTAAAAATGGTATAAAACTGGGTTCTTTTGGCAAACAAACTGGACAAAGGTGATCATTATAGCTATTTTAGACAAAAGATCACAAAAGAACACTCAGATTGGTATGAAAATGTAGGAACAAATTTGGAACTCTATGCAAGAGGGTCTATGGAATAATATTTGAAATGATTTGGGTAGTGTGATGATGCTATACTACCTAAAAGGTGTGACAAAAAGGTTTGTTTCAAAAACTCTGTAAGGCAAAGACGTTTTCCTAAAATTTTGATAGCATAACACTACTTTTCTTGATTCAAAAACGTGGTGCATAGACATAAAATGCAAATGTTTAGAAAAAAATGGCTTAAGTCTATCAAGTAATGATAATAATTATGAGTCTTAAGTGACTTTTAACCCAAATTGGAAACTGAAACTAAGTTCCCTTGAGTTTGGTGCAAATGGGGAACCCACTTAACACATCAACCCTATGAACTTGTAAAGGTGCAATTTTAAATTTAGATTATAATTGAAGGATTTAAACAACTTTTGTAAAGGTATAGAATAAATTAGGTAGCATAACTATGCCAAATTGGATGATATGAATCTTAAGCTTTTGATGAATTTTGAACAAGGGAAATTGATGATCTCATGTAGGCAGCATAATGCCTCTTTATTCAAAGGAAAATTTGGACTATATGTTTGGTTTTTATTGTTTGTTTACACCAAGTTTTGACTCTAAACAAGAATTTAACCTAGGATAAGATAAGCTAATTAATCACTCTTCAGATCCTAAACTGACAAGGTTGTTTGGTATTGTTGGAATCCATAAATATACACCATTTGAGAGGATTTTAAGTGTTCATCCAAAAGTAAAATATGCATTATATAGTAGGGTTTTTATACCTCCCCTTCTCTCAAATGATAGTATTATGACATGGACCTTGAGGCACACCTTTCACCAATAATAATTCTATGTTAAGTGGGGATGTGTCTAAGACCTAACAAGTTTTTGAATGATCTAGGGGAATCAATTGCACAATGACTTTCATGCCAAACAATGCAAAAAAAAACATGGATTTTGGGTTCGTATCACTTGGTTTTTTGCAAAAATATCTATTCCTTTTTGCAACTACTACATCCTACTATTTGCTTAGTATAATGTGATGTCCAAATTGCCACTACATCTTATGTGCAACTCCAAAGGAACTAAATGAAGTCAATGCCAGGAGATGAAACCCTTGGTCAAAGCTTCCCTAAAGAACTAATGAGAGGTGATGAAGTCACCCTCATAAGCCAAGTTTGCATAAAAATAAAGAAAACATGAAAGTAGAAAGACTTTAGGGTCATTTTCAAGGTCACCCAGACTTTTATGAGTTTTTAGGGAGTGCTTTAGATGACTTTCTTTCTATGCCTTAGACTATGTTATTTGTAATAGGAATGGTGCTTTTGATTCTAAGCATTCCTTATAGGGGACAAATGGAAGAGCATACATGAAACATTCCTCTTTTTTCCAAATAAAGATTTAATCTAAATAATTATTTCAAATAAGAATTGACAAGTGTGTTCAATTTTAAGGCCAAATGAAAGTGAGGTGGTGTTGATTTGACCCCTTGGTCTTAGTTGCAAACTGTGAAAGCATTCATCATAAACATATAAAATTTTTAAACACCAAAACAAAGTTCCTAATTGATTTTTAAGCAAGAAAAAGGTGATCTAAACATGTTGTTGTCAAATTTCAAGCTTGATCCTATAGAAAAATGTTAACATGTCCTTTAGCTTTGAAGCTCTTTTTGGTTTGCAACAATGAACTTTGGAAAAATAGCTCTCAATTTTGTGTTTTTCAAAAAACACAATGATTGACATCAATTATATACAACCAACAATGGTTACCTTGGCTAACCAAAATCTATCCTATGTTAGTTTTTCTAACCAACATCGGTTAAGCTATGTAACTGATGTTGGTCTTACTTATCGATGTCAGTTACTATGTAAAACCGTGGCAAACGAAAATGGCAAAATAAAGTTAGAAAATCAATTTTTAAGAGTTTTAAGGGTCCAAATAAATATTTTAGATTTGAAAAATGATCTTTTTTAGGTGTGAGATGTTTTTGGTCCCACTGAGCATTCCATAATGTGATCTAGGATTTGACTCAAGAGAGGATGGTTAGTATGGTGTTAGTTTCAAAATGAAAACAAAATGAAAGAAATACACTAATAGCATAACATCTCTAGGCCTAAACACAAGGAAGAGCTTGGTAACAAAAACAAATGATAAACACAACAAAAAGGTAAGGAATAAAACACAAGAATTCCTTCACCTTACTTGGATTCTCTAAATGACTTTGTAGTAGTGGCTTGCTTGGCTTGTGCTCATGAAGTCCTTGGCAATGGAAGCCTGGTTAACTCCATCTCTCCTTGGCACCTTTGGCTTGTATCTTGGTTTGGATTGACTTGGAATTAATTTGGCCTAGTAAAACTAATTACAATGGCTTTTAGAACCATTTGTGCATTATGATTTTGCATTATCAAGACTTAGAAATGATGTTCATGGCCTCTCTATTTATAGATTTTTGAGAATGTCTAGAATCAACATGAACTATCCATCCTAAGATTGAGATGTGTGGTTGAGGATTAATTCAATTTTTGGAATTAAGTTTGTAATTTTCCTCATCATGACATTGGAAGAAGGGGCAATTAAGAGGCATGGAGGGCATGAATTCTGATATTTGTGGCATTTATGGCCTAGGGATGTCTTCCCAAGAAATGAGGTCACTTGATGATGCAGATATTCAATATTCATTTCCAAACCAAATTATTCAACAAGATTCCATAGAATTCTTAATTAGGCCTTGATTTGGATTAATTAGCTCTTAAACATGTTTAAGGACTTTATGCACAAATTACTTAAATTGATCAAAATGCCTTATTATTGGTCCAAAATTTGACTAGATTAGAATTGGAAGGAAATGTCAAATGTATTGGAACCATATTTCCATTTAGGATGTTATCAATAGTAAATAACAAAGGCACATGTCTTGAGAAGAATATTTGATAGGAAAGAGCAATCTAGAGTACCCAGGTACAAAATTGGCATTTTGACTCAAAATGATCTGATCAAAGTTAGTTAGCCCATAAATTACATTGCCCCATTTAGGGATACCATGGCCAAAATTAGAACTTGAATATGTCATTTTTACATCATTTAGCATCTTTTAGTATTTTTAGGCCAAACTCTATATTTTGGGTCGAACTTGGTCAAAAGCCTAGTTGGAGATTATTGGTGGCCAATTTTAGGTGTTACAATTTTGATTTTTTGAAAACCTATATTTTGAGAATATTTTTTTAGCATTTTCATGGGATGTTGTATGCTTGCATTGGGATGGTGAAAAAACTATATACTGGCATTTGTTACCATCTAATTTTTTTTGTCAAGGTTGGATGTTAGCATCTGATGCATATGTATTACATGGATACTAACATTTGATGCTAATATCTTTGTATTCTATGTTTAGTTTTATTTATATCTTTATAATTTTATAACAAAATGTGATCAGGAACAATTTTTTATTATTTATTTTTTAGTTGTATAAGGATGTGCATATTTGATAGTTCTATCATGACCAACATTATTTGACTTTAGTAGAGTTGGGTTTTAAAATGATCGATTGGGGCATTATTGATCAAGTAGGACTGGGAAATGTGGCCCACTTGGGATACATTCTATATGATATCCACCTCTTCATAGATCTAACAAAGAGGTGGAACCCATATACCTATATATTCTAGCTTCATACTGGTGATATGACTGTCACATTAGAGGATGTATATTAGATATTTCAACTACCTATCAGGGGTGAGAGGGTGCAAGTTGTTGGTGATGGTAATCATAACTATATTTATCACTCTTATGTATATTTTATCAAGTAAAAGGCTCTTGATGTGGAACCAATCAATATGGTTTGTTTTTATGATATTATTAGAGGTGATGTTCCATGGACATGGAAATTTGTTTGTGTTACTAACATTATTTATAGTCATGAAGGATGGGACATTGGGGATATATTATCGCATGTACCATATAGTTAGTCATATTGAGTTAGATAGGACCAAGCATTCTTGGGGTCAAAATATACTAACCCACTTGTACAAGGATATCTATAGATTTGTACTAGAGATCCATAATGGTGGTATTGGTGTAGAGACTCTGTTACATGTCTAGGCATATGAACATATCATAATAATGTGTCCAGTTGATGTTCCTCTCCTTGGATGGGCTCACCCATAGGTGTTTGCTAAGTGGTGGGAATTCCAACATGGTATAATTCATACCATGATGGAATATTGGACTACTTTGGATAGTCTTTCTCTTGATTAAATTATGTGGCATCCCTATAGGACTTTTATTGAGTAGATTGAGGATGGCCATGAGTTACAGAAAGTTCATGTGAGTATGTGGGTGATTAATTGATTTTAATTTGTGTATTGTTGGTTGATTATTTTGTCGATCAACGTATTGATAAACAAAATAGGTCTGATCATCCAAAGTAGGAAGATTGGTCAGCCAAATGTGTAGGTTTACCACATCAAAAGGGGACTAATCTCTCCTCTCATCAAAGGGAGGTACCCTATATATATATATATAAATATAAAATAATACTCAAGGGTAGGATAAATCATCCATCTCTCTTTTTTTAGAGATGATGCATGCGAATCAAAGGATAAATCTTAGGGGTAATGAAAGAAAGCACTCCTTTTCTTTTAGAAGTAACATTAAACAAACCACAATAATCTTCCTGGTAATAATTGTAAAATGTAACCAAGGTTGTAGTAACCAGCAAATTGAGATGTAGCACAAAGTCTCCACCTGAATTGCCCAAGAGTGAGATATGAAGGAAAATGAGGGCACAAAGTCATCCGAAGGTCCTTTACATAGAAACAAAAAGAAAATACACTAAAGGCAATTGTGGGGGCACAAAGTCTCTCCACAATTGGCTTCAGGATGCCATCCTGACTACTTTCACTAATTCTACTTATTGAATTAAAGGAACAAAAAATATATTAAGGAAAAAGACATAAGAACAGTTTCCCCAAAAACAAAGATATCACAACACAAAGTCTGAAAAGTCACTTTCTTTCTTATTTAAATAACAAAATATGATCAACAATCTGAGCTCAAAGTCTCAGTAATGCCTTTCAATTTGGGCAGAGTTTTGTTTTTGGTAATTAGAGAGTGATAGATCCACAATAATAAGAGAGTCCCTTATATAGCCTCTTCAAGAAGGACTTGGGAATAGTAACACATCATGTTGCATTGAATTTTGTTAAGAAGACATGCTGGAATTTAGGGGCATTTACCCATTTGCTTTTCTTAATGTAGAGAAATGGGTCACGCTTTTGAAAGTTTGCATCTTTCAATATCCACCTGGCAGTCTACTTCTAGAAACATATTTGTTGTGCAAATATTTTTGGTCATTCCTACTCTTCACATTCCTCTAAATGGTTCTTGTTTTTGGCCTTGGCCTTAAAGCCTTTGAATGCATTCAGGTCCATTTTGGGTCAGGAAGAGCCCCCCACAAGGGTATCTACCCTTCAGGTAGTCTTCAAATGGCCTTTGGGCTTCTTTTGGTGGGTTGCTACGTTCTTTGGCTCTTATTTAAGGCTTTTCAAAATAAACGGCTATTTTATGAACCTTGAAATTGACGTTCATACACCCATCACTACGTTTGAATTTCCAACGGCTAGTTCACCTTTCTTGACTTTGACGTCTTCAAGTGCATCACCCCTTAGACTTTCTTTGACTTTCTCTTGTTTTGCATCCTCCTGAAGGGAAGGTGACCCTTCAGCTTTGGGGAAGTGTCCTTTAATTTGGTAGTTGAGAGTCCCCCATAAGGGCACCTGCCCTTCTGGGTACTTCGGTGGCCTTTTGTCTTCAGAGTCCTTCAGAGCTTTCCTATAGATTTTTTCCATGGACATTTTCCCATGGATAAAAAGTCCAAAAGAATTGTTTCAGCTGATTTATCTTTGACCTTCAAAAATTATTTTAGGCTTTTCTCTCATAGCTTCCCCAAACTTCATCAAACTTTTTGTCTAAAGGAATTCCTTCAGACAAAAGTCTGAAAGAATTCATTTCTTGCCTTAGTCTTTCTACCGAGGGAAATTTTCCAAAGGAAATCCCTTTGATCTTTTGGCCTTTGAATTGGTCCATTTGCCTCCTTCCTACCCTCTATAAGGGCTGTTTGTCCTTTGGAAATTTGCCTTAGTCAATTTTATGTGAATTTCAAATTGTGACACGTGGCAACATCTACTGAGTTCTGTCAAGTTTTTTCTCACTGCCCTCTGTAAGGGTTCTAGGCCTTGGTTCACCACCCTCCACAAGGACTATTTGATCCTTTGGCTTTGGGGTAACCCCTTGAACCTACCAATTGAACCAACTGATTGAATCAACTTTGGTTCAATGGTTCATTCCCTTTGACCACTTGAACCAAGATTCTTTGAAACAAGCCTCGTTGAACCTGTTGAACCTTGAACCTTGAACCCATTGAACCTTTGAACCAAAGCGGTTCAATGGTTCATCAGTTCAATTGGTTCATTCTTCAAAAACTTGTTCTTTTGATTGAACCTACCTATAGAAGCCTTTGAACCTATTGAACTATTAGTCCGTTGAACTTGTTGAACCATTGAAACTTTGAACCAAAGTGGTTCAATGGTTCAATGGTTTAAGCCTTATTATTTTTGATAAGTGTTTTGAATCCATTGAACCTTAAAGCAGTTAAACTTTGAACCTTGACAAATGCACTTAACTCTTGTTACTGATGTTGAACCTTTGAACCCATTGAACCCATTGAACCAAAATAGTTTAAGGTTCAATGGTTCAATGGTTTAATCCTTGCTTAGAAGCTTGCCGATGAACTCTTTTGGTTGAACCTTATTATTGAACCAAATTTGAAATTGCCTAAGTGTTGAGAGCTTGTTTCTTTCTTGTAGAGTCCGTAGAAATCAACCTATGAAGTCCGTTGAACTTGGCCTGCAGAGTCTATAGATTCAAGCCTGTAAAGTCCATAGATTTTCTTCTTGCAGAGTCTGTAGATTCAAGCCTATAGAGTTCATATATTTTGAGAAGCTTGAAAAATAAGGAATTTGAATGCTCAAGACAAATTTCAAGAAGGGAAGAGATTATTTTAGTCTGTCGGACCGAAATAGTTCAAATGTTGTCCCAAAAATGAGTGATATTTTTGGGGGACAACATGTATGATTTATTTTAGTGTGATTGAGTGTTAGGATAGTTATTAATTAAGAATGGGGTGCCCTTGATACCATATCCATGGCATCATATAATATAAATTGGGCACATGATGCATGATAGGCTAACACCCACTATTATAGATTTAGCCATGTGCCTAGTAATGAGAAAGATCCTATGGTTCCCATGTTAGCAAGAGATGATGGTGGATATGTGTAGTGGTGGGTTGGGCCCTGATGGCCTATGTTATTTACTATTGTAATTATGTCTCTAGGCACCATTCTTGTAGTATAGGGTGGTGGTGGAGAGAGAGGTGGTGATGAAGGAGATGATGCTCTAATAGAACCAACATTGATTGATGAGGCATCCTTTAGAGGCACATGCGATTATCTTAGTTTTGATTTTTACATTTAATTTCAATATAAAATTATTGGGTTTTATATATTTCGCTAACTAGTGTATTATGTTAAATGTGTGTAGGTAGCCAAGAGTGGTCGACCATAGTGGATTATGTATTTTATGACCTTAATTATATTGTGATGATGGATGTATCTAGAGATAAACTATTCAAAGAGTTTTTTATATTTATGGTGTGCATGCACTATTGTTTAATCTTGTTGTGGCAATGTACCATACTATAGCCATAAAGTGTGAAGAGTTACATGCAGAGATAGATAGATGAGACATCCCATAATAGATTTCCACTAAGATTATGTAGACACTTATTGAGTGATATGATTATTTGAGACAAGATCATGAGGATACAATGAAGTGTCTAAGCACTTTTGAGGAGAGAATAGGAATGCTATCATGTGCATGGGGCCCATAGTTTGATCCTGGTGTATCTACCTCTAGAGGTGTTGGATTTATGGATGTTGATAGTGATGAGGAGTATACCTTGGGGATATACCTCCAACTTATGATTGATATGTTTATTTATAGAACATTATATCATCTTATATGTTTATGACATTATCCACATGGAATTTAGTTGGTATTTAATATATTTTCACTATTTTATTCTATGTTAGTCACTATATGATTTTTTAATTGCTTTTTTAATTCCATGGTACATGTGGATATGGTGAAAGGTAAATAATATATTTTAATTTAATGAACTAATTGTACTATGTGAACAAGAAAGTACTCATCATATGAAATGGAACCCTATAGGAAAAAAATGCTTTACTGTATTGATCATGTGGTAAAGTAATTGTAGGTTTTGCTTTTGTAGACAACTCTATTATAATTGTAGGAATAATCATTAAATTTATAGGTACCTACTTAAGAATCCAAATTTACTATGTAGGTACAACCCACACATACATTCCTCTATCCCATACATGTTGAAATAATGGTTATTTGGTAGGAAAAGTGTGGGAGTGATCAATCCTAGTAGAAAACACACTAGAATAAATACTTTTACTAATTATCATCTTCTACAAAGTTTGATGGATAAGGTTTTCATTAGAAGGATCAACATGGGATGGCTTGAACCTACTACATGATCCTCTAAGATAAGTATGTGAATGAGTTAGGGATGCCTCTTTTATAAATGCAATTACTCCTTGATCTATTAACTGTGTAAGATTTTGTTCAAGAGAAAAACACTTATTATCTTAATGATGATTAATACCATGATAAGTGCAAAAGTGGTGTCCTTTCACCTTCTCAAATATATGATGTGGGTAATGTGAATTAGGAAGAAGTTTGATCAATAATTTATCCAACAAAGTTTGTAATATATCATATGGTCTATTTTGATACAAATCAAATCGAAGAGGCTAGCATCTTGTGGTGCTATTTAGTCTAACTATGGGAGGTACTCAAAAAACACGTTCCTTTCCTTTATTCAATACTTTAATTGTTAATGCTTTGGTAGGTAATGATGGTTCTGAAGAATATTTTTTAAGTGGTTCATGATCCTTCATAACTTGTTTATGTCTCCTTAAAACATAATATTTATTATGCTTGGTTTTTAATGGAAAAATAAGTAACTTAGTTTGTGTATTTTATTAAATCACATACATATTTATGCACATCCAAATATAATGTCTTGAATTAAGCAAAAGGTTTGTGCAATTCTCTCTTTCTATATGGAAAAAGAAGACCGCTATAAGATATAATATGTACTTACAAATCTAAAGGTGAATAGTTTAAGGGGGAAAAACATATTTAAATTGAATAACATAGTCTTATAGAGATTCCTTCTCAGTTTGGGTCAATGATTTCAAATGTTCCAATGGTAAGTTAGGTAAGGTAAATCGATGAAAATGTTATAGGAATGCATCCTCAAGCTTATTGAAAGTTTCTAAAGAACTATCTGGAAGGCTGCAAAACCAATCAAGAGCCCCTTTTATTAAACTATGATGAAAATATTTTAATATCAAGCTTCCATTTTGGGCCCAATATCAAAAAGAGTGTATTTATTATTGTAAATAAATAGCAAGATCTTCTTGACCATCAAAGAAGGAGAAATTAGGAATAATAAATTTCTATGGATATGGATATTTAAATACATTTCAAGTAATAGGTTATTTTTTTAATCTATTATCCTCAAAAAGAGCCTCATGAGAAGAAACTTATAATGTGAAAATGTCAACTTCTTATTGTTTTTGGATGTGAAGTCACTATTCACAATCATTATTCATGATCACTATTCACAATCACTATTCATGGTGATGTGGCATCTAGGTGATGTGGCTTATTGGTGATAAGGTATGGTCCACATAGAATATTATATGTTTTAAAATTGATGAGGAGTCAAATTGGGTGCTCTTTTCCACTAAGGCACTTGGGTGTCTCTACTTTTGCACATGAGTGCATGTGTCATACCATATCTTATGGGGGATAAGGGAAAATAAGTCCCTATTCACACAAGTGGGTGTGGGGTGCATTTATATGGTGGCTCCAATATATTAGTGCTTGGATAAAGATAAGAAATATTTTAGCATAATCTATATTTAGTGTTTGAGTGGAGGACGAATACAAATTATCACATTGAGTGGTGGTGGTTTTTGTCTAAAGTATTTCTACTATGTTTTAGAATATGCAAAAGTGGTATACATTGATTTATGGACCAATTATGTGTTGATGCTTACAATTTCTCCATAGAGTGTTCCTTAGTGTTGATGAACACTTATCATTTTATAATTACATGAATCCAAGGCATGAGTTTTAGTTTGTGACAAGTAGTATGTCTGTGGTGGAATAGTCGGCAAAGTATGAGAGATGCCCACAAAATTTGTTTGATGTGGTAGTTGGGAGCCACTAAGGTCTAAGTATCTATAGTCTTGTAGTCTTCCTAGTCAATATTTATAACTCTATGCTAATCTAAGTGAATATTTATAGTGATCTTTAAACTAAAGTGAGCATTTATACAAAAGAAGAAGCAAAATGTAGGGTGAGGCAGAGAAGAAATGTGATTGCAAGCATTAGTCTCAAACATAATGACAAAGTTATAGTCAATTTGAGCATAAATTTAATCGATCAGTGATGGAACATAGCATAATCTCAAGCTTCACCAAATACTAGGTAAGATTCAAAGGAAAATATAAAGATCATGAGTAAAATTCAAGTTTACTTAAATATTTTGCTATGTTAATTTGAATTTCATAATAACAATCAAATGCAGAGAAAATAAAACAAAGTAAACTTGGAATCCTTTAACTAGTCTATCACATCACAAACTAGAAACCTCATGAACATGAAATATATTCATCTATCCAAGAACCATTAAAATCTAAGACATCCACCTACAATTGAGAGAAGTCAAAAACAATATAACACAACACTAGACAATCTTTGCAGAATTCTAATTTTATTAATTGCTCTAGTATAAAATTTCTCAAAATCCCTCCTTTACAAATGGTAAGACATGTCTATTTATAGAATACATAGGTAGTGTTACTGGTCATCTTTCTTTCAAGATTTTATAGGAGGTAAGGAAAACTATCCTTTTACAAATAACTCTATAGTACATATGGCCGTTAGGTGCCTATTAGATCAAAAGACTAATATATGCTAATAAACTAGCATATATAGTTTATAAAAGAATAATATTGACTTTGCTCTTGGGATAGTGGGCCCCCTTGATCACTTAGGATAAAATAAGTCTTTCAACTTGGTGTATTTTTATTTGACTAACTCAAATTCCATTATGGTCTTCATTATATTCTCTTCTTCCTATTCAACCATTGTACAATATTCTTTGTTACTTCTGATGGTGACCTCTTGTATGCACCTTACCTCTATAATATACTCCCCTATGGTTAGGATGACATTAAGTAATTTTGAATTATATTTATTATATTGGCCTTGGTTTTCATACTTAATGCCTTGGATGAAGGCTTTGACTCCCTACTAGAATTCTATGTCATGCATCAGGCCGGTGGTAGTAGGTTGAGAAGGGGTCACCAACAAGGTTCTTAGTAACTTCTCAATTCTATTAACCAAGTCCTTATCTTCCTCCATGAAGTCATTAGCCTTATTGTACCATGAAATTAATTCCTATACTTGATCCAATAGGATCCCTTCAATGGAATTCAATTGCCTTTCTTTAATGATCTTGAAATCTAGGGGCTGCTTGGTGACATGACTTTGATCAACTCTATCAGCTGGTCTTTGGTTTCTTGCCATTGATGTATCAATGTTTGTTCCTTTTTAAATTGAATTTCCAAGGTATTAAGTTTGATTTTGATGGATTTTAATCATTCAAAGGCATTTAGGAGGTAATTATTTAACATCTTCAATAGGTCTTCCAAAATTGATAGTGAGACTTGGACCTCTAAGTCTTTCTTCTCTTTCTCCAAGTTTAATATTATTTACTTCATTCCCTAAATTCCCACCACAACCATTACTAACTAGGCTTCCAATAGATATGAAATATCTTATTGATGAATGGGGTGCTCCCCTACTACTTGGCCTTAGAATAGAGTGAGTCCTCCAAATGGTTTCACTCTTTTAAGAGTGAACTCTTTTGTTCTAATAGTTACTTTGTTTGTAGTAACCTTCTCTAGTGTAGCTGTATCAGGGTTAAATTGTACCTTGGGCAATAATTTTGAAAGATTTTAAGCCTCTGGTGTTTTGAGACTAGCCCCACTTGATTGCCCTGATTCTTCTATTTTCTTGATGCTCTCCTTAGTAGCCTCAATCATTCTCCTCTCTGCTTTCTCTTTCATGAGCTCTAAGATCCATGGATGGACTTCATCAATGACTTCAACATTGGCAATGCTAGTCAAAGCCCATGAATACATATAAGAGGCTATTTTTTATAAATTCCCATAGATGAAATAGTCATAAATAATAGGTCCATGTATGGGAAATTCATCACTAAACAAGGTTACCTCACTTGTTGGGTGAATCCACTTGGGTTTCTTGGAGGATCTAAGAACCAAATCCATATCTATCTCCCTTTTTATTTTGGTCACAAGGACTAAATATAAGGTAATGCCTTTGAATTTTTATATCTCTTTAACTACTTGGAGACTCTTAATTAATGCTACCTTAGTTGTGTAGACACCTAAAACTAGTTGTCGATAACCTCTAATCAAGCTTTTGGCTAGTTTCCATTGAAAATGCATAATTTGGCCTAAAAACACTAAAACACACTAAATGATGTGAAATTGACATATTCAAGTGCTAATTTTGGCTATGGTATCCATAAATGGGGTAATGTAATTTATGGGCTATCTAACTTTGATCAGTTCATTCGAGTCAAAATGCCAATTTTAAACTCACATGTTCTGGACTGGTCTTTCCTATCAAATCTTTTACACAAGACTTATGACTTTTTTAATTGTTATTTTTAACATCCTAAATGGGAATACACATCCAATGAATCGAACTTGGACTTACAATTCTAATCCATTCAAATTTAGGACCAATAAAAAGACATTCTAATCAATTTGAGTAATTTGTGCATAAAGTGCTTAATCATGTTTAAGAGCTAATTAACTTAAATCAAGGTCTAATCAATAATTCCATGAAAACTTGTTGAATACTTATTTTTAGAAATAAATATAAAATATTTTCATCATCAAGTTATTTCATTTCTTGGGAAGACATCCCTAGGACATAAATGCCTCAAATATCAGGATTCATGCCCTCCATACCTCATCAATGCCTTCCATGATGCCATGTATGCCTCTTAATTGCCCCTTCTTCCAATGCCATGATGAGGATAATTAAAAACTTAATTTCAAAAATGGCATTAATCCTCAACCACACATCTCAAACTTGAGATGGATGGTTGATGTTGATTTTGATCAAATCTAAAAATCTATAAATAGGAGGCCTCATAACATCATTTCTAGGTTTAATTAGTGAAAATTTATAATGCAAGATTCGTTCCAAAAAGATTCAAGAAATTAGTGTTATAATGCCAAATTGATTTCAAGCCAAGATAAGCCACAAGACAAAGGTGTCAAGAGGAGATGAAGGTAGCCACACTCCATTGAATAAGAGCTCTTGAAGCACAAGCTGAGCAAGCCACCACAACAAGCATTTTAGAGCAACCACGGAAGGTAAAAGAGTTTTCTTTTGCATTTTAGTTGTGTGTTTCATTCATGATTATTAACTAAGCTCTCCCTAGTGTTTAGGCCTAGAGATGTTATACTATTAGTGTGTTTATATAATTTTGGAACTAACAACATACTAACTATCCTTTCTTGAGTCAAATTCCTAGATCACATAATGGCATACTTGGTGGGACTAGATGCATCATACATATGAAGGAGATATTTTTTCAACCTTAAAAAACTTATTTGAGATTTTAAAACTCTTGAAAATTAGTTTTCTAAATTTATTTTTCCATTTTTGGTTGCCAAAATTTTTACATAGTAATCAATGTTAGTAGAAATACCAACATCAATTACTTAGCTTAACAGATGTCGATCAACAAAACTAACATCGGTCAGATCTCGATTAATCGTAATCAATGTTGGTGGTATTTACTGATTCGATCACTGTGTTTTTCCAAAAACACAAACTTGAGACCTACTTTTCCAAAGTTTCTTGTTTTAAAATCAAAAGGGATTCAAAGCTAAGAGACATGCTAATAATTTTATTACAGGACCAAGCAGGATATTTGCTCAAAACATGGTTTAATCACTTTTGCATACTTAAAATTTGATTAGGAGTTTTTTTTGGTGTTTAACAAAGAATTTAGGTGTTTTTGATGAATGTTTTTCAAAGTTTGAAACTAAGACCAAGGGGTCAAATTAACACCACCAAACGTTTCATTTGGGTTTTAAAATTGAACACACTTATCAATTTTTTCTTGAAATAGTTGTTTTGTTGAATCTTGTTTGGGAAAAATAGGAATGTTGCATGTATGCTCTTCCATTTGTCCCCTATATGGAACCCTTGGAATCAAAAGTGCCATTCCTATTGTAAGTAGCCTAGTCCAAGGCTTAGAAATAAAGTCATCTAAAGCACTCCCTAAAAACTAGTCAAAGTTTGGGTGATCTTGAAAATGACCCCAAAGTCTTTCTACTTTCATGATTTATTTATTTATGCATCATGTCTTGTGAGGGGACTTCATTACCTCCCATAAGTTCTTTAGGGAAGCTTTGACTTGGGGTTTCATCTCCTATAATTGACTTCATTTGACTCTTTTAGAGTTACACACGAGATGCAGTGGCACTTTGGACATTGCACTACACTAAGCTAATAGCATGATGTAGTGATTACAAAAAGGACTAGACCTTTTTACAACAAGCTGAGTGATACAGACCCAAAAGCCATGCTTTTTTTTGCATTTTTTTGGCATGAAAGTCATTATGCAATTGATTCCCCTAGAATGTTAAAAACTTGATAGTTTAGTCAACCCCATTTTTCCATACCCTTGTTAGGATTTGGATGATTGTACTTAGTGTATTTTGGTCATTTATCTTACTTGGTATTTTTGAGACTAAAACTTGTTTTTTTATAAACCATGTCAAAACCATTTTGTCTATACATCACTCTTTTGTCTAAAGAGGTGTTATGCTAACCATTTTACACCACACTTGTGCCTTAAAATTTTTGCTAATCTTTTTTATATGTCATTTGAGTTGCAGAGGGTAGTGTTATGCTGTCCAAATCATGTCAAACCATTTTGAGCCTTTTTTGAAACATAACATTGACCACATCATTCAAGCATGCTCAATTTGTTTCAAGACTTGTTTACTATTTGTTTCAAACCATTTTATGTATACCATTTAGACCTCTGTCTTGTGCCATCATGGTGTCCAATCTTGTCTAGACTATTTGGTCTAATCCTAGTTTTCATCATTGAGTTTTCAATTAGCCTTGTCAAGTGTAGATCCAAACATTGATTGATTTCTATTTAGGCCTCAATTCATGGGGTTAATAAATATATCTTTCTATTTTGGGTTGCATAACTTCGGTTAATCGATTACCCAAATTTAAAAACTATTGACGGTTTATTTTTTTAGTGCCCATCCTCGTCATTGTTTATGCCTTTATTTGGGAAAACATAATCTTTCTCAAAGAGCCATTTATCTTATGCCTTATGCCAACTGATCATGTTTATGTTTGATTCTATGTGCTGAGTTTATGTCAAATTTGTTTCCAAACTTGTTAGATTAAATAAAATCATATCATGCTTATTTATTTGAGCCTAGATTTTGACTCTACATTTGGACAAAATACCTAGCAACTCAACTTTTCAATTTCCTAGTTTAGACCTTGTTTGGAACACTTTGACCTAAACCTTTGACATTACAAATGTTATTTAGATGTTTGACCTCTTATGTGTATGACATTTTACATTAGACTATTTTACTCCATGTTTTAGAACCAAACATTTTGGGAATATATTTCCACTTTTAGACCACATTGGAGATATAGCTCCACCCCTTCAACCAAGTTAGACCAAGTTTGAACCATTTGTCCTTTGGACATAGTTTTTTTAGAGTTTTTAAAACTCTAAGCCTTTATGTTTTAGAGCTTTCATCATTTACATAAATATGTATAAATACACTTATGATGGAGTCACTCACAATCTAACTTATGATAGAATGGCCACACAAAATAACCTTTATGGCTTTTGTCAAGACCCTAATGATGTTAATATGGTGTGTGAGATAGATTTTTATCCACCTCATATTAATCATTCATGAGAACAAAGACACAAAGTAAATTAAGATCCAAATTGAGACCTTGATTGGTATGAAAAGGCTTATGAAGAGGAAGTTAAAGACCCAACTATAGATAATGTTGTTTGTGGTATGAATCCGTACCCTCTTTTAAAAAATTAGTACATAGAACATAGTTAAGAACCAACTTATGATCCAACTCATGACTAGGATGATATGGTTTATGAGGAGGACTTGGATGCTTTTGCTTGTGAAAGTAATCAAGTTTCACAACATCCTTTTGCTATCCAATCATTGGCTACCCCTAACCCTCATTTGGATTATATTAGCTATCAAGATCTATAATATCCAAGAAATACCATTATCATACCAGGACCTCATCCTTTGGTTTGTGTGAGAAATCAAGTTCCACAATGCCCCTTCATCATTCCAAGACTTAGTCCTTTAGCTTGTGTAAGTAATAAATCCCCACAAAACCCTATCATTACCATCTAAGACTTTTTCCTTTGGCTCATACAAGCAATCATGTTCCCCAATGCCCTACCATTATCTAACTACAAGTCATTCTTCATCTAGTACCAATCCCAACCAAACCTCAACCCATCAAATCATTAAAAGACCAAGCAATGTTCAAAACTAGTATCTTATAACTCATTAGAAATCAAGGCCAAGAAAACATACCAATTCAAGATGTTTTTGTTGAAACAACCATTTGTGATAAGTCAACCTATGATGAATTGCCTATTGATCCTATACCAGTTATTAAGGAGTCTCACTCTAATGAGCTAGTCTTTGTTGAGTCACTTATTAATGATTATAACCACCTTTTGGAAAATCATTACCTTGACCATGTACCTATTTATAAAGAGACTCCTATTGAAAAGATAGCCTCTGAGGAGTTGTCTATTGACCTTTTTCCCATCCTAGAGGAGTCTCACTTTGACAAACTAGTCTTTGTGGAGCCCATCATGTCATTATAGGTTTTTACTTATCCAAAACCAAATATTCAACAAGACATCATTGTAACAAGGTACCCATCAAATGAAGAATCAAAATTAGAGTCAGGATCTATTCTTGAACCACCATCAGATTTAACATTAGAATTAGAATCAACATCAATCTCAACATTAGATTTAGAGTCCCTTGAGTTAGAATTAGATTTAAATACAAACTATATTCATGATTGTCACAACATTAGTTATGTATGCCTTGTAGATCATTTTGAATATTTTTCTGATCCTTCTATAGTTTTTGACAATGAGTACTTTAGCTTTGATACAAGTTATCCTACTATCTTATACGAGGATTGTGTAACCTCTCCCCATTCCATTACCATTCAATAGGCCATCACCATCAACCAACATAGCCATATTATCAACATTCCATCTCCCATAAGTGTTGATTAGGACTGATAGAATCACACTTTTTTGAACTGCATCTATGGTGACATAGTATTTGAAAAAGAGAAAGTAATCCAAGATAACATTCTTGTAGTAAAAGAGCACTCTCTTAGTGAGACATTTTTGAAGGTGTTAGGGGACAATCAAAGTCAGAACTCAGAATCTTCGAGGGAGACTTTTTTGGAAGTGTTAAAAGACAATCAAAGTTAAAAGCCAATGTTCATTAGTGAAACCTTCTCAAAGGTGCTACGAGATGGTCAAGACAACTTCATTGGTGAAAATCTCATTGAGGCACCAATAATTGAGAGTAAAAGTTCTTCATTATTTACTGAAGAAAAAATCAAAGATCAAATCAAAATAGCTTCCAATCTATAGCCTAATCAGATGGTAGCTACTCTCAAGATCAAATAACAAAAAAATTTGGTGGTCTTATTGAGATAATAAGTCTTTGGCCCTACCATAACCAAAATTATTTTGAATCTAACATCAACAACATTACGTGTGACTAAAAGTCTTGATCTTCATTTGTTTCCCTGCCATTCCACATTCCATTATCATCTATCATTCCATTTCACAATCAAACCTACCATATATTATTTTTCCTTATTTACCATCTATGGTTGTACATTCCTTTTTAGAGGCTATAAAAATACCTTGTCTTGATGTTTGAAGGAATACGAGTCAATGACCAAGGAAGAACACAACAACATTCTCCACATCTAGATTTGCATCAAGTTCTTGATAAAGTAGCTATTTCAATGAGGTGTGGACTAGAAATTAACATGATCAAGTATTATATTTGTATTAGTTTTTGATTAGGACATGCATCTCCCCATCAATAAGAATAATATAATCAAAAACCACACCTAGGCCAAAAACATGTACCATGCCATTGCCATTGTTACATATCCATTTTCCATTGTTGAATATTCCTTCCATGTACCCCATCACTTGGGGGTAACCCTATTACCATTATATTCAATCTATCTAGACCATAATTATTCTTATTAAAGACCATAAAATCTTATCATTCCATTCTAATCTAGACCAAATCCTATTTTTAGTCATCCTACCTAATTCTATTTTGATCTTGGTTCATTTGGTTCTTCCTGCACTTTTTGTGAGGATATTTCAATGAAGTTTCAATAATCAATCCATTCCATGTTTATAATGATAATCTATGAAAGTAGTGTGATAGTTGATCTAGAAAGATATCTTTCATCCCATATCCATGTTTGTTTATGTGAGCCTGATTATAACTATCGATGGGAAAATCAGTGTCTCACTAGTCCTACTACTAATTATAACTACCTATGGGAAAATAAGTATCATTGACCTATGATTTTATATCATAATTATAACCACCTATGGGAAAACTAGGGGCAAAACTTGTTTATCTTGCATTACTGCATCACTTTATCATCATTATTTTTCATTTGACTGGCCATTTATCAGATTTGAGAACTTGTTGGGACCTAGTTGGTTTTTATCCACCTTTTGTGTGGAGGGAATTACTATGACTTGAGGTCATTTTAGGACTATGTGGGTCATGCTCAATTCATGTTGAGGTCACCTCAGTCCCCCTTTCCATATGCTCTCATCATTTTATGAGCAACCTAAGCCAAATGCTCTCGGCATTTTATGAGAAGGTATCTTATCATTCTCTAATGAGTTAAGATACCTCAAAATACCAAAAATATTTGTCATGTCTAAAGCCTAGTTAGTTATCCTTGATCCACCTTATTGGGGCATTATCATTATTAGGATGCTTTCTTTTACTTTTGTTTTTAGGCTTTCTATTTGTTTGTTTATTTGTTTTTCCTATTTGTTTGTTTGTTTGTTTGTTTACTTTCCTATTTTTTTGCTTTTAGCACTGTTGCCTTGAATCAGTCTATGTGTATCATTGGGTGATGCCTCAAGCACATTATTATTGAGTCCATCCATATTCATGCATTAATATTGTCATCATAGTTTTTATCATTAGTACATTATTTTAAAGTGTTCATTAGAACAAGAGTCAGTCTTTATGCATATTTTGGCCAAGTCTTCATGGTGTTTTATCATGAAGCCTACCATCACATGCTAAAACAAAAATTAACTTCAAGAAGGTCTATAATCAATAGAGCTATAGAAGTTTCTCCTTGGTACCTTGGCAAATCCTTCCATCCCACCCTTGATCAAATCAACCCAATGACCATTCTAATTGTATCATTCTTAATCAAGATAATCATCTCCTCGTTAGTAGGTACAAATAAATCATTCTATTGATCAATCCCATTCCTCTATCCATCTCTTTCATCATTTTGTACCGCTCATATTTAATCTATATTCTAAGTTATATCCTTGATTTATGCTCGCTAATCAACCCTAACTGGGGCACCATCAATTTTAGCCAATCTAAATCCTTTTAATGATTATAAATACCTATGGGTAAATCATTATTTTAACTTTTATTCTTGATTATAACTACCTTTGGGAAAATTAGCCTCCTTTTTACATCAAAAAATGTAAGGATTTTCTCATTTGGATTAATCTCAACCATGGATTAATTCTACCTTTCTTCTTGCTTCTTTCAAGGGACCATCTATCAACAATTATGATGGCCACTCCCTCAAAGGGACATCATCGTAGGCTTCCAAAACAATTTAGAGCTTTATTCTTCAACAATATATTTTTTGGCATACAGTCCATCTCTCATTATTTGAGAAGACATTCCTTTGACTATAGTTTTCAATGCCTTTCCAAATAGGGTCAAGCTATAGACACCTAAAACTGGCTGTTTATAACCTCCAATCAAGGTTTTGGCTAATTTCCATCTAAAATGTATAATTTGGCATAAAAACACTAAAACACACTAAATGATGTGAAATTGACATATTCAAGTGCTGATTTTGGCCAGGGTATCCCTAAATGGGGTAATGCAATTTATGGGCCAACTAACTTTGATCAGTTTATTTTGAGTCAAAATGCCAATTTTGCATCCACGTGTTATGGACTACTCTTTCTTATCAAATATTTTACACAAGACTTGTGCCTTTGTTATTTTTTATTGGTAACATCCTAAATGGGAATATGCATCCAACACATCTAGTGTGGACTTCTAATTTCAATCCAATAAAATTTAGGATCAATAACAAGATATTTTGATCAATTTGAGTAATTTGTGCATAAAGTGATTAATCATGTTTAAGAGCTAATTAACCCAAATAAAGGCCTAATTAATAATTCCATGGGAAATTGTTTAATATTTATTTTTGGAAATGAATATGGAATATATACATCATCAAGTGACCTCATTTCTTGGGAAGACATTCCTAGGTCATAAATGCCACAAATATCAAGATTCATGGCCTCCATGCCTCATCAATGCCTTCCATGATGCCCTCCATGCCTCTTAATTTCCCCTTCTTATAATTCCATGATGAAGATAATTAAAAACTTAATTCCAAAAATTAAATTAATCTTCAACCACATGTCTCAATCTTGAGATGGATGGTTGAGGTTGATTCTGATCAAATTCAAAAATCTATAAATAGGAGGCCTCAAAACATCATTTTTTAAGCTTAATTAGTGTAAATTTATAATGAAGGATTGGTTCTAAAAAGCTTCAAGAATCTAGTGTTATAATGCCAAATTGATTCCAAGCTAAAGGTGCCAAGAGGAGATGAAGGTAGCCACACTCCATTGAATAAGATCTCTTGAAGCACAAGCTGAGCAAGCCACCACAACAAGCATTTTGGAGCATCCAAAGAAGGTAAAAGAGTTTTATTTTACATTTTAGTTATGTGTTTCATTCATGATTGTTAAATAAGCTCTCCATAGTGTCTAGGACTAGAGATTTTATGCTATTAGTGTGATTATTTCATTTTTTTTTCATTTTGGAACTAACACCATACTAACCATCCTCTCTTGAGTCAAATTCCTAGATCACAAGTTGTGGCTCCTTCATATTCATCTCTTTTCTTGTTTGACCTATATGTATCTATAAGTTCCTTGAAGATCTCTACCACTATTTCATAAGGTTATAAGGTAACCATATCAAGGTATTCCATATGGGAAGGGGGTCTTTGAGGTAGAGCTAAGGTAGAGAGTCCCTCTCTTAGCCTATGTTCCATCCTTTGTTCACTAGGCCCTTTAATTTTGGGCACTTGTTTTTGAGGTAGTTGCTACTATTGAGATGGACCTTGAGGTACTTGTGGTGGACCCAACATGTAAGGTAAGAATTGGTATTTCAAGGGATTCATTTACCATATTTTTCTTGATGGTTTTTCTTCCCTCTATAATATGTGTTCTAATTTGAATCCATGCCCCTTAAACCTAGCTATCACTTCCTTAAAGTTCATTGCCTTTATGTATAAGTGGTCATATAGACACAATTAATGGCCATAAATTAACTTATGTAGTTTTTTGGATTGTATATGGGAGAGCACATTTCCCTTTGGATCCCATGTCTTGAGGTCATCTAATTGGAAGTAGAATGTCTCTCTATTCCTTGCTAAGATCTCCAGTCGATTCCATCCATGAATCATTGTCTTCCCAATCAAATATGGGAATAAATGTAGGATGCATTTCTTATTCTCTCTATATACATGGTTTATACCCTGAATGAGTTGATGAGCTATCTTCTACTTAGCCAGCTTGATTGGGACATGCACTGGTAGCCTATAGGGTTGAATCTAGCAACCTTAAATTTTGATGACTATATAATTAGGATAGAGCCATATGTCACCAATGGGATCTAAAATTTTTTTAATGAGAGGGTAAACCTTAGGCATTATATTTCTAATAATTATCCTAAGGAGAGTGGGATAATGCAATCACAAATGAATTGCATGTGGTCTCTATACTTGAATATGTGCAATTTGGAGTAATGGTGAGAAATGGTAATCTTGTTATGAGGGGACTAATTACTAATGTCAAAGAAGTAGGTTGAGGCCATGAAGGCATCCAACAAGTAAGACATCATTGTGAATAGTTAGCTTGTCTTCCTTTTAATTCCATTAAACTATCTCCCTAGATGGATACTTATCATTTCTCCAATAGGCGGAGTCAATTTATCTTATATCAAGAAATAAACATAGGAGACCCACCTAGGGTCAACATAGGATTTGATTACTACTCCATAATACCTATTCAACAAAGTCATGATGATTCTAATCCCTTTCCTAAATTATAATTGGGATTTTACCATCATGGTTTCTCATTACATGAGTTCTTCTATCCAGCCATGGTTTTAAGATATTACCTAAGTCATTATTAGTCATTAATTACCTAATTATAAGGAGGTCTACGTGAGTCTTGATAAGCTTAAATTAGCCTTCAAAATATACTAGAGCTATATATTCAACCCTCTTTGATGTACCCTCCTTTATTATCTAGTCTCCATCTACTCTACAATCAATAAACATAGGAGCTAGGATATCAATATAATGGAGTACCCCTAGTTTGGTAGCTACGAGGTGAAGTCCAAACATTTGGATTCTCATGAGATATTCATGTCTCTATTTGGTGGCTACAATTCATTTCTCATTGGGAGCCAATGGTTGTATAAGGTTGATTGTAAAGAAGATTTTTGACCAATTATTCATACCATTATTCAAGGCTCCTACATATAGTTTAGTGTCTTTTTAACATCTTCTTTCATTGTCAGTTGACAAGTAAACCTCTACCTCATCTTTCTATTGTTGTCTTGCAGTGGCCATGTTCCTCTAATTGGTTAATTTCCCTTAGACTACATGATATTACTAAGTGTTTTTAGCTCTTCTCAAGGTGATTTTTAGATATTTTGAATGTAATTGTGATTCAATTGGGAAAGAATTAGGGATTTATGTTGGAAAATTAGGGTTTTTTTGTAGATTTAATGGTAAGAGTGGCAAATTCATAAATTCACTCATGTTACTCTTATGAAAGTCTTTTCAAAAGCTAGCTATTAGTATTTGAAATTTTCCTTCATTTTTCACCATTGGATTGGATCTACAAGTGAGCACAATCCATTGATCTCAATCCATGAAGTATTTTCTTGTTAGTTATCTTCCTTATGCTTTATCCTCATTGAAAAGTATTTGTCCATTTCACACCATTGGATCAAATCTTGTGATGAAGCATGGACTGTCAGATCTACAAAGATGTACATGAGTTAACGAGATTTAAGATTAATAAAAACTTAGGTTAAAATTATTCTACTAAGTTTTCATGTTAAAAACATAAAGGCTCATTTTAAAGGGTCAATAAATAAATCCCTTTTGCTAGGATAAAAGTTTAAACTATATTAAATTCAACATCCTCATGAATGTCAACAATGTTCTTGTAAACATCAAATGATGGGCACAAGCCTATCAAATTTAAGGTCATTAAATGTACTGATATAGCTTAATATTAAGCCTTATGGTCATGTTGTGTTGAAAAAAACATTATTCTTTAAGCTAAAAGCATGCTCCTTGGGCCATATGTCCTAGTTTTTGGGCTATATGATCCCTTAACTCCTTTATTGATTGGTTTCTTAAACTTCAATTACGTTGAATGCCCTTGGCCATTTCATACCATCGAATCAAATCCTATGATGAAGCGTGGACCATCATATCATGATATAGGTACTCATCAATGATTATTCCCTGCAAAGAGCAAATATTAGGGTTAGGCATAAAAAAAGGAACCTAAAAATATTTTGAAAAGTCACCTTTAAACATTTTCTAAAGGGTCACTTTATCAAGAAAGTGTCTTACGTAATTATTTTTTAAGGGTAAGTTTTAAAAAAGCTAAAGTTTTGATCTATTTCAAACAAAATATTTGTAATAAATAGTGCCCAAAACAATTTCTGTAAAGGATACTTTCTGCCAAAGTGGATCGAGACAACTTTTTTGAAGGGATAATTCAAGAAACTTTGAAGGGTCACTTCAAGAAAGTGTCTTAAAATAAATATTTCAAATGGTACTTTGGTTTTTAGGTGGGCCCATTTTCTTTTATTTGATTCACACCATCTAATTAGATCTATGAGATAGTTAGGTCTATTAAATATACAAAGATGCATAAAGTTTAAACAAGTAATAAGCTAACGGGCTTTCTTAAGGCCAAGACTTAAGACTTATAGAGGCAAGCAATTTATGACAATGAACCTGAAGTAGGAGGGGTTAAGAAACCCAAAAAAGTAATGGGTCAACCAAAGAAAACCTGACTAAGTAATGAATGAATGAAAACTTGACTAAATATAGACACTTATAAACTTTTCATAAGCTGAGTTGTTTGGGAAACCTGAACAAGTCTTCCCTCTAACTTTTTAATTCAAAAGTTAGGGTTTTGTGTAGGGGAAACCTATCCTTATTTATGTAACCTATAATTTAATATTCAAAGATAAAACATTAACAAATTTAGTCTAAAAACATAATCATTATCATAAAACATGTATAAAGCATATTCCTTTCAAGTGGATGATCTTCAAGTTCTAAAAAAAATATCCTTTTCAAGCAATCTTTCAAGGTTCAAATGTTTTTAAACATTCATAAGGGTCACTCATTTTCAAAATCAAGAAAGTGGGGGGGGGGGGTGTGTTGATCCAAAAAAATGTACCCACTAGGAATGTGGTGCCATATTTCTTCTCTCCTCTTCATTTTTGTCTTTCTTCTTCTATCTTTGAAATTATATAAGTAAGGATGAATTCCTTTGTATTGGTGAAGAGTTGAAAATTTTTTAGTATTTTTAGGAAATCTTGTAAGATTGGAGTTATATTTGTATAGATTTTTTGTAAGATTGTTGTAAGTTTATGTGCATTTAAGACAAGGAGGTTGTGAGAGATAGGAGAGGTGTGAGTGATAGGTTGTTATCATGGGATTAATTCTCCAAGTGTTGCTATAAATATAAAGGATGAATAATTTCTTCGTGGGTGTAACCATTTGGTAAACCACATTAAATCCTTGTCTTATGGTTTGCATGGGTTTATTTTTATTTATGAAATTTTTATTTATATTTTTACATAGCTTCCCTATTTACAACTTTGTGAATATTTTCATGTTATCATATTATATCCTAACAAGTGGTATTAGAGCAAAGGTTGTTTGTTTTTTTAGAATTAAGTTATAGGAATCTATGGATTTTAGCTTGAGTGAGAGCTATAGAAGATGATAAAAAATCAAAAGTGGATAAGTTTAATGGATAGAACTTTGGATTATGGAAGATGAAATTGGAATAATACCTATATAATAAGGACCTCTACTTACCATTGGGAGGTATAGATAAGAAGTTAATGATAATTCCAGATTCATATTGGGAGCTACTGGATAGAAAAACACTTGGAACCATTCATCTATGCCTTGAATATACTATTGAATTAAACATATCCCAAGAGAGGACTACATAAAGTCTTATGAAATCACTAGGGAAGTTATATGAAAAAGATTCTACCTTTAACAAAATATTATTTATGAAAAAATTGTTCAACATGAAAATGGTTGAAAATGGTTTAGTAGTGGATTATTTAAATGTTTTTAATATGGTTACTAGTCAGTTAAATTTTGTTAACATTAAATTTGATGACGAAGTTAGTGATTTTATAATTATATGTTATTTTTCTGAGAGATGGAATAGCTTGGTAATGGTAGTAATCAACTCACTCTCCAATAATTCAAAACTCAAATTTGAGAATGTGGTGGGTGTAGTCTTAAGTAAGGAAATGTGGAGGAGAAACACTAGTGAAAATTCCACATCAAAAAATGCATTGTCTATGGAGGGAGATCAAAGAATAGAGGAAGTTTAAAATCTTGGCCAAAATTAGCCTACATATAAATTTTTTTCCTAGATGGATCATTCCACTCTCTTAGACCATTCAATAACTTTTTACCCCCATGACTAGTCTCTTTTGAGTCCTAACTTGATGTTGTAGTGAGCATCTTGTAAGGTCCTAGTGTGGTGTGAGGAGATGAGTAGATTCCTTATAAAGTAGATAATATAATGGTGGAAAGATAATATAAACCTCATGAGCTTACCTCATGTCCCTTGCAATATTTTTTAAATACTTTAAGCAAGTCTTAAGGTGATTTTGGAGATTTTGAGGAAAAGGCCTAGAAATGGGTCTTAAACTATAAGTGAAGGATCCAAAAATATTCTAGGGTGTTTGAGAATTTATGGGAAGGAATGAGGTTCTCAAAAAGTCTTAGATATTCTAATGATTCAAAAATTATGTCTAGATAATCTAATTTGCTCAAAAGACCCCCAAAAGTGCATTATATGACTTAAGGGTCTTCAAAATAGAAATTCTAAGTGAAAAAGTAACTTTTTAAAGAATTAATTTTGGTTTTTATTTCCTTCCACGTCCTTATGGCTTGTTTACATATTGGGACATGTTTAAGGCCATTTCAAGTCATTTGGAGTGGAGGAGAGGAGTTTTGAAGCAAAAGGATGCATTTTGGAGTTTTAACTGAACATATTTTTGAAGGTTTTGATTAATGCAGGGGACTAGATATCATATGTAGGAATTCATGGTGTACAAAATATCCTCTCATAGTATTTTTAAATCAGATTCAAACACATGAACTAACAAAGGTAAGGAAAACCTATCAGCTGTAAACTAGGCATGAAACAGGTTTTCTACCATTAATGGATGTCCAAGAATTCTATAATTTTTCAAAAAGAAAGAAAAATTAATTTAAAAAATAAAAAATATTTCCAAATTTTTGGATTTAATAATTAGGATTTTATTTCTTCATGCTAAGGAAAAACTATTTTGGTCAGTCTTGGATGGCTCTAGGAGAACCTCAAATTTTCACCGTACGATCAGGAGAGAGAGAGAGAGAGAGAGAGAGAGAGAGAGAGAGAGAGAGAGAGAGAGAGAGAGAGAGAGAGAGAGAGAGAGAGAGAGAGAGAGAGAGAGAGAGAGAGAGAGAGAGAGAGAGAGAGAGAGAGAGAGAGAGAGAGAGAGTTGGGACATAATATTTTGGGAAGTTATAGGTACCATAATGGAATTAAACTTTGTTTAATTATTGGTATGATTAATCTCACCATATTAATTAATAATTGCTAATAGTGTAGGGGTGTCTAGATGGCATATTTATCCAGATAGGGCCCATGTTTTCTTTTGTTTCTTTGCTTCAAAATCTAATGAGGAAGAATGGTTTTATAGGATTTATTTAAGGGTAAAATAGGAAATATTAATTTTTTTTTCATTATCTAACTCCTTAAAATAGGGTACTTATGAAATAAAACTAGTTTTTTTTATGTTATCCTTATAAAGAGTCCATTTGATCAGTTTTGGAGCAAAACCTAGGTTAGAAGGCTAATGGACACTACACCTCCTTATGCCACATAAATTAATCAAGTGATAATTTATTCATAAATCCTTATTATTTCATAAAAGCCTTGATAGGTCAAATGAGGACTACTCTTATATGGGAAAACACCATCTACAATAGTCTTAGTCTTGTCTCAAAGAGAAAGAAGGTAATGAGTAGTTTCAAGAGGTTCATTTGAGTGGAATTCATGAGAAAAAAGTGATGAGGGAATCATCCTTTTAAAATTTCCAATGAAGATAGATAAATACAATCATGAAAATCTTACTTTGATCAATAAACATCTTACAAAACCCTTATTAGAAAATATTAAGGTTGTCTAACATATTTTAAGATTCTTAGCATATTCCTAGGTTTCAAATTCACCTTCTTATCCACCTTAAATGGAATATAATTGATATATGTATTCAATAATTTTATCATTCTTGAATTTGGATCTTATATTTGGCATTGACATGCTCCTCATGTCCTTTTTCACCTCCATTTTGGTTCATCTCCATACACACTATCAAACACTACCTTTGTACTATTGTAAGGCTTCATTTTCACCCTCATTCAAGTTTTACATCCTACATTCATGTTTTATACCTTCCACCTCAGATTCATCTCATGAGAAACTATCAAGAAGAAGTCATATGTTTTTGAGCACCATGGTTATTCAAGGATGGTATGCAAATCTCCACATATAACCAAAACACCCATAATCAAGATATGTTTCATGGAAATGTTGTCTTGAGGGTACCAAAGGCATGGATATCATATGAAAGAGACTGAACTTTTTATAAATTTTCATTAATGAAGTTATTAATATAATTTTCATGTTTTGTGACTCCCCCCAAGGCTAAATACAAATCTTGTTCATACCTCATACAGCCATTATAGTATACTACACAATCATTATGAAAGATAGATTATGGCATTAAGGTATGAGTGTTATTTAGTAATCATAGAGTTTTAAATTATTACTAATACATATTTTGTTTTTAGTCATGGATTATAAATAAGGATACAACCTTAAACAATAATCAAGTGCACTTAGTGCACCTACATGCCTGGTTTAATTTCCAAATAATGACATAGTCAGGGGTCTAATGTTCTTGCAGCCTAGTTTGATTAATCATCATGCATGAATAATATGAATTTTATAAGACTTTGGGGTAAATCAGATATAATCTAATTCCAAGTCCTTGAATAGATTGAGAGGTACAAGAAAAGATACCTATAGTTAGCCTAGAGATAATCATAATGAGCATCTACAGTCAAGTAAGTTAACAATGCTTTAAGGAAATTTCTTGCATAAGACCTTCAAATTTTATTTTGATAATTATGAATATTATAATATGATGTATAAATACTAATGGACACATTATGTGTTGTAAAATACCCCAGAGAATCTTCACACCTGAACTCAACCCGTATATGCCTAAAAAGGTCTACATAGTCAAGTTTAGGAGAGAGAGAGAGAGAGGTTTGTTTTCAAGGATGGAGTTTTGACTATGAAGTAATTTTATGCATTGAATGATGACTATAAAATAAGGATTAAAATGAGACTATGAATATGGTTCAAGCATAGTTTTGGTCATGTTTCAACTTCTAACATGTACCTATAATGATCTTTTTGGCTTAGGCAGTGATATGAGGTTGAGGTGTATTCAAGGTTATTTGGTAGAGAGGCAATAGTCATCAAAAGGTATGGAGCCATGTTATGTACCAATCGATATTTTGAAAACAAATAAAGGAATTGGTTTTCATTTTGAAAAATTCACCTCAAAACACCCACTTATAGGCTTGGTTTCAAGTAAAAAACATGTTACAATCAAGAGTGATGGTAGTTTTTAGGTCTAGGTCTATCTAATGATTCTTGGTGCCTAGTTAGAGTGACTTCATACATGAATAGTGAAGTTTTTAAATTTAAACTAGCTCAAAGAGAATATAGTAAAATCCTTGAATAGCTCAAACTATCTCAAGGAGACCTTTAGCTAGCCCAAATTGATGACCTACAACCAAGTAGGTGAATAGTGCCAAATGAAGACTTTAAGGGTATTAACTTCTTCAAGGAGTTTATTGAGTTTGTAAATAGATCATCATATAGAGATATTATTATGAGCAACTTGTGTGTTTCCAAAAATCTCTAAGCATCCTAAGGTCTACTAAAGTACATATGTACACCTATAGTCATATAGTACAATCATAAAAGAGTAAGAGAGGTCTATCATCATAAGGATGAAATGATGATAAGGGTACTTAATAAAGGTATACATAATCTTATAAGGATATACAAATAAATTTTTTGTATCAAGAGCATTCAATTAGAGAGTTAAAAAACTCAACTTAGTCATAGCAATAAAAACCTCCACTCATAACCTTCTCTAAGGAACTCAGGCCAATTTTCAAAAGTTGGTAAGAGGTTGATTTCACAGTCCATGATGGAATATCATGTTTAATAGAGTTTATGAAATCAATAATGATATAATGAGTTGTAAAGATCATGAAAGAGGCTCCAAGCACTCCAAAACTTATCCTAATGCATACCTACCACCATATTTTGGCTTGAACAGTGGTATCAAGTGTGAAATGGGTTCAAGGTTTTGGAAGAGAGAGTAAATGTGATGTCCAAGAGAAAGTAACCAAGTTGGACATAATGACAATATAGAAAAATAATTAGGGAATTGGTTTTCATCTATAGGAGACTAGTGTTTAAGGTTTGGAGATGGAAAATAAAGGAATGACTATGAAAGAGAAACGTGTGTGAGGAATGGGAAGGATTTAGGATTGAATGAGGTTAATAAATGCATTTGTAAAGGTGGATGAGGTTGATACAAACCTTTTAGAGGTCTTATTTGGTGTACAATTGCCTGAAACCAAATAGATAGATCTTAAACCTTTTGAAACCTAATACAGACTTGTATAAGCTTACCATTCCTATACAATAAAATAAAAAATTAGTATATAGACAATAAGGGGATTACATAATGATTGGAGAGTGTGCATAGGATTCATATAGATCCCAAAAAACTTTCACAGTAGTAATAAAGAACTTACAATGGTAAAAAACCATTTATTTTTCCTCTTAACCCTGTGTAGGGGAAGGAAACCCTAGATTAGGGTTTTGATAGTAAAATACCATTAAGGAGTTTCAAAAATAAATAAACCTAATTTTTTTTAATCCTATTTATTTCAAGTTACCCTAAGTGAATAATGTGGTTTTAGTCCTGTATGACCAAGGATAGTGTGGTATTTGATCATTATGTTGAACTAGCCTACTAAGAGGCCTAATTAAGGAGACCTATTGCTAGAAGAGGGGCATAGAAGGAGGGTTTGACCAAAAAAATTGGTAAAAATGTGTATCTTTATGGAGGGTATCTTGTTTGAGTGCTAGTTTTCTTGATCAACCCCTATTCCTCCATACAATCCAAAAAACTAGGAAAAGGGTTATAAGAAGGGTCATAAGGTCTAAGTGAGTTTTGTTTAGTTGGTAAAGCTATATTTTTTACATGTTTATCTACATAAAAATAATACATTAAAAATAATATGAATATTTTTTTCCATTTGTATGGATATTTGAAAGTCACATTTGCAAGAAAAACACACCTACAACCACATGTGAGCAAGCTTCCTTCAAGCTATTTCATTCAAGTTGAGAGCTAATAATCTATAAATTATGTTCCATGTTCATGAGAAATTTTAAAGAGAACATTGAGATATTATTCATCAATAATAGATAGATAATGATGGGGCATCCAAGAAATAAGATGACAAAGTCAAGGTCAATGCATAGGCACCTACAACCATATAAATGACATTACCTTCTCATACAGTCATAAAGGTGGAAAAGATAAGACCATACATTCAAGTAAAGTGAGGTTTGTGAGATATTAAGCTAGTCAAATTGATAGGTTTACATCTCCAATACCTTAATAAATATACTAAATCAATGGCATGTTCTTGAAGTTGAAGGTACAATAATTATACAGATTTAAACTGTATAGAGTCCTAAAGACATAGTTTGAGGTATCAAATGGATAGAAGGAGAAAATAAGGGAGGCTTAAAATTATCTGAGTATACAAACAAAAAATAATGGTTAAATATCTATTAGATTCATTATTCACTTCATGAACACCACCTACAGTACTATTGGTACATAATCATTATGAAGGTTCTTGAGAAGATAAGGTCATAGAGAGATAACATGAATATGAAAGTTGACCAATAGAATGTCAGATCAATGAAAGGAGATTAATTAAATTTTCAATACTTATTCAACATTTTATAGTACAAAACAAGGCAAAAAGGAAGAAAACATAGTCTTGAAACTATACCAAGTAGGTAAATCAAGCTAAGTTTTACTTAAAAAAGGTCTACAAGCCAAAATATTCATGATCTAGCCTTGAAAATTGGTGGAGATACTCATAATGACCTAATATACCTATAAAAAATATTTATGATGTATTTTGATAAGGTTAACCATTCATTTTTTTAGTATAGTCAACCTCATGTCTAATCATAGTCAATATCAGAGCCTATTTTGGAGGAATTGGTCATTTTGGGGCACCTAAAAGTCAAGTCAAAACATAAAATTTTGTGTGAATGGTATAAATTAATAATTAAATCTTACCATTGTTTTTTTAAGGTCATAAATATGGTTCAAGTGACCAATTTCTATCAAAATTAGACCCTAGTCAAGAAGACAACAATTGGAGACCAAATGATGCTTTGTCAAGTTTGAGTGATAATGAGGAGTTTTAGATTTAGATATTTATTAAAATGTTGAAATATGATGTGGTTAAATTAATATTATCTATGGAGTTTATCAAATTCAAGGTTTTAATCAAAACATTCCTTGAGGGCACGTTCAAGCATGAAGGAAGTAAGCAGGTAGCTCAAGGTAAACTTTGAGAAAATTCATCTAAGAGGCAAAATATGAATCCTCCAGTCATGAAAATTGGTAGGATTGGTAATAATGAATTAATATACCTATTAATAGTATTTTTATGGTAATTTTACAAGTGTAATTTCCCACTATTTTTACACAATCAATTGCTTCTATAATCACATTCAAAATCGATGCAAGTATACTTCATGAGGTATTTTTAGGAGATAGGGAGTATCACATTAATTAAAGTGTTTTATAAGAATTAGAATTTTTTTTTAGATCTTAAAATTCCTCTTTGAAGGTGACCATACTCCTTTTTCAAATAAAACCATGCCCTTGAAGGCTAAAGCAAACAAGCAGGCTTATAACACCAAAAGGCATTTTTAAACATTATAATGTAAAATGACATCATAAGATGATATGATGAGATGGTAAATGTAACCAATGGATGAATAAAATAATATAAATATATAAGGTAAGTAAATTTTCATCCTTAAGGATAAATTTGAATTCTACATTCTAAGACACTCAGTTTGAGCCCCTCTTCAGATGCTTGTATCTTTCACTACATCAGGAGTTGGGCCAAATTATTTTAGTATGGTTTGATTACCAATATTTAATTTAAATTAATTATGGATTGATTTTGGTTAAGGTCTTGAGATTTATTAACAATCTCTAAGATCATAAGCATGCCAAAATACTTGCGAACCCTACATGAAAATTTCTTTATGTATGTATCTTTTCATACCTTCTACATGGGAGCCCAAAATTTTAAAGTATGTTGAAGGGATATATGGAATAAATATACATGTAAATAAGTTATAGAATTTATTTCTAAATTTTATGAACAATCATCAAGAATGTGAGCCTATTTGAGCTACCAAAGGACCTTTTTTGACTAGTTTTGGGTTTTTGGACTCATAGGTACATGAAATGGCCTAGAATCACTTGGAAAACACTTTAAATTTGTGTATTACTCTATTAATATTGTTTAAAACCTATTTTTTAGAAGAATTTGACACGTGTGGGTGCCTAAGAGGCCCAAAATGGTCTAAAAATGACTATTTTTTTAGGTCTTCAAAGAGAGAAATGGTATAAATACATATAAGAGGCCTAATGTAACCTAAAACACCATTATACAACACTTGGATCCTTATAAAATGGTTTATAGGGTACCTTACTGAGCTAAAGGGCAAAAAACACAAGTTTTTTGATAATTTATGAAATGTTGTAGGTTTAATAATGATTTACACTATTATTTTAGGTCTTGAAGGTGGAACAAAACTTTTTTTTATCCCTCATATGCATGATATAGATGTATTAAAGCATTCTACAGGTATAGAAATGGTTCTCATGGTGTCAAATGGTCTTGAAAACTAGTTTTAGGGTAGCTAGTTAAAGATGGCTCAATCTTGGAGACCTCCATCAATGGAATCTATAAATTATTCAAGCTTCATAGAGTTTATTTTAGGTTGGAGGAGAAAAGAGGAGTTGAGAAAAAAATAAAAAATCAAAAATTCAACTCTAAAAGATAACCTCCATGGTTAGTTAAGCATCAAATATGAAGACAACTAACCATGTGCCAAAAATCTTATAAAAGTACAAGTGAAGGGGGTGTAGAAGTAAAAGAGGGAGAGTTTGGAGGTTGGGAGAGAAAGATGGAACATTCATTATGTTTCCTAGTCTTTGAAGAATTTTCTCATGTGAGTGGGATATGACATCATCATCCTTAAAGGTTTTCAACTTCTAGCATTTTTCTAGGCCAATGAGAAAGCTTGAAGACCATTTGGACTAATGAAGGTTAATTTGTTGAGAGGAGATTAGTGATACTTCATCCAAATGTGGTTGAGACTCTATGAAAGGTGGTTATGTTTATTTTATTGATTACTGAATGTTTATTTCTCTTATCTCTCTTCCCTCTTCTCCTATATCTCTCATTTCCCCCATTTGTAAGATATACTCTCATTTCACAAGGGAAAATTATGTCAAATTTTGTAAAAACTACCTTTTAAATCAATAATATTACTATTTAACTTATCTCTTTCCTTTAAATTGTGTTTAGTAAGCTTGTGCATGATGGATTTATGAAGAAGTGTTCTTCCATGGTCATTGTCCTTCTTTTTGCCTCTTTTTAGGTGTTTTCAAGCTATTTACAGGTCTAAAATTATGCCTTTTATTCCATTAATAGATGATTAGTGTGAGTTTTAGAACCCCTCTTTCCTTCATCTATTGCTCAGTGAGCCTAGTTTAAGAAATATTGATGTAAATTATCTATTTTATGAGATTATGTGAGCAAAGATTATCTTTATGTTGAATTAGTGTTTGTTTCAAGATTATTAAAGTGTCATTTAATTTGGTGCATCACATATATAACATTTTTAGTCATCACATACCCCCTTTATATCACTTTTCCAAGAAAAAATATTAGATTAGGTGATCTACCAAGAGGAACTCAACCTTCTCTAAAGGTTCAACCTCATTACAGGATACCCATAGCTTGATGTTACTCTAATAGTGTAGTTAGGAGTGAGAGAGATTGAATAAACCTCTTACAAGGTACAATTCTATGCTACAATAGTTTTTTGCATGCTTGGTGGGACTACATTAAAAGTAGATTAATTGAGATTAATGTTGGTCTTGATAAATTTGTAGTAGCCATTGCATCCACACTCTTAGCATCTGGCAACTCTAAAGAACACTCATCATTCTAATGGTAGAACAATACCTATCTTTCATGCCAAAGGTGAATACAATATTAAATTATAAAGGTATTCATTTTGAATTTTTTGAATTATGTTTAAACTCATCAAGAATATTGAGGTTTTCTAACACACATCCCTATAAAGGAAACTTTTCTCCTAAACCAGTTTCTAAGTTTACCTTTATAAGAAGATCTTTATTGGGCCCTTTCACTACCATTGTTTCCCCTAGAGCTTTACCTTTTGTGGCTTTAAATGGTCAAAGTATTTTTCACCTAAATAAATATGACCCTATCCTAGTGGCATCCCTTAATAGTGTGCCTTACTTCATAGGAGATAATTTTACAACCCCTTCTAAGTAGCTTAGAGATATAACCAACTTTTGCAATATCCATGACATCAATGAAGAAAATGTGGCTATCAAGTTATTAGCCATATATTTCAAGGGAAAGGCCCTATATTATTATATAAGCCTTACCCTTAACTCCATCACATTATGGGACTAGTTAGGTGATGACTTGTGTAATAGGTTTGAAGATAAGAGTGACCATTTGTCACTTACTTAACATTTAACTACAATAAAGAGGAATCCTCAAGAAGTTATGCAAAATTTTAATAAAAAGTTTCAAAATACATGAGACAAGATTCCAATATCTATCAAGCCTATTCATAACTATGATTTCCTCTACTATCTGAAAGCTCTCAATAGTGACATTGTAGTCATACTTATGAAGTGATAATCAGAGCAGAGAATAGTCTAGTACAAGTTGGCAAGATTACATGTAGGCCACCAATGCCTTTGTTTATAAATATTTAGCCACATCTTATTTACATTCCTACCCTTGATATCATTCTTAATTTACCAACACTTATTGTCATACCTACACCTAAACAAGAAAAGGCTTTAACTAGTCAGTCTAGTGACTCCCAAGATCATAATAACTTCTAAGAACTCAAGAACATGTTAAAAACATTGGGAAATTAATTGGTGAATGTGAAGAGGTATAAAGCTCAATATAATAGGCCTTATCATCCCACATATCATCCACAATATCCTTACCAAGCTAATAGTCCACCCTTCAAGGGAAATTTCCAAGGTCAAGGATAAGGGTAACCTAACTATGCTAGGAAAAGAAATTACAATCCTAATGATACAAGTGCTTCCAATACCTTTTTAGGTGTTTATAATAATATTTCATAAGTAGGTGAGGGTACTATGCCTTAGAATCAATCATTTAATTAAAGCATTATTCCAAACATCGAATTCAATCATGTGTTCAATGATCAATGGCAACAGGGTGCTAGTTATGGGTTCAATAAACCTCTCATGGCTTAGAATATCGAAGTGACTATGATGAATAAACCATAAGAGCCTCAAAAAGGCAAAGGGAATAGTGAAGGACCAAACTAGTTGGGTTTTATAATGGTTAACTATGAACAAGAAGAGTGTTATGCTTTCAATCTACAGGTTAGCTCTAACCAAATGAATAGTCTAATGGTAGCCAACATAAGGTTCAAAAGAAGGAACATGAAGGGAAACCAAGTAGTAGTAAAAGAGTCTCCCACTCTTACTACATTACTATCAAATCCAAATGAGCCTACTACTACCCCAAAAGTTATAATAACTAAAAAAAATCATAACCAAGGAAACACTTTTGTACCCCAAAATTAACAAGTTCAAAGCACGATTGTGGTTCCCAAAGCACAAGTAAATGTTGGTAGTTTGGACATCAACATTGTTGAGTAAATGAAGAAGTAAAATTTGAGTGTTCTAATAGGGGACATCCTTTCTATACCTCTTTAAGTGGATATATTTCAATAGGGCTTGCCAAAGATTAGTGTTTCTAAGAAGCCACCAAGCAAAGAAAATGTAGTTCTCACTAATGCAACCAAAGGGCCTAATGAAGGACAATAAAAAAAGGTGGTCAAACCTCCTCCCTTATACCTTTATATAATCATTGATAACTTTTTGGTACACAATATCATGGTAGATAGTGGAGCAAGTACTTTAGTGATGCCAAAGTTAATAGTAGATCAACTTGGTTTGAAATATGAACCCCAATCTAAGGGAGTTTTGTAGCTTGATGGATCTTCTACCAAACTAGATGGTATTATCAGATGTCTAAACTTAACCCTACATGATTATCTTAGTTTTTAGTGGTTTAGGATGTAGTGATTTTAGAGGTGCCTCCTCACTTTATGCTTATTTAGAGAATTCATAGATAAAATTAGGGGTTACCTTATAGTATATTAGTCTTATATGGATTTTAAGACAAGGTATGGGACCAAGGTGTCTATCAAAGCTGATCTTATTTCCCAATTTCAAATTTATCCTTATGGGCCAAGTATCCTAAACATGAATTGTATCATTTTAGATGAAGATTACCAACTTATTGGTCAAGAACTAACCTGAGGACATACCATATATGTTCTTAGATGAGTTATGGAGTGAGAATCAGATACTTGATCCTTTGGGAGGTGTTGAATAAATAAACATGGGAGTCTATTTCCTACATGAAGAGAATGATTTCATGCCATCTCTTAGTAGGCCATATGAAGACACTAGTGTATTATGGAAGATGTTCTTTGATGGTGTTATCACATAGATTTTGTACCCATTCTTGATGTCATAGCTCACTATGCAAAAATATTATGACAAAATGGGATAAACCCCAATCTATAGGTAATTTGAAAATTTAGGTGAACCTACAAAGAATAATGGATTCCTTTCACTAAATTTGGTGCAATTGATAAATTACCAGTCTATAGAAATTCTATGTTTTTAGTGATCTTGTTCCTAAACTAGGGTTTGATTGGGAAAAGAGTTTTGAGGATGAAATTAAAAAACTAAAAAATGGTTATTGCACCAAATATTTTATAGTGGATTTTAATGCTTGCTTTAATGAACACAATATAATAGAAAGTATATTAAAATTTGTTAGAGCATAAACTCATGCAAATGGGAAATCAAAGGCAATAACTAGTATCTTTCATACAAGGGACAAGATTTTTTTATTTTTAATCAAAAAACATTTGAAAATGGTATAAATACAACAAATTAAATCTTGTGACTGAAGTAAGAATTAAATCATCTAAAAATATTAAAATAACTTTTCATACACAAATATTTCTCAAACAAGAAAGGTAAGTCATTAATTTATTTTCATTCTCTAGGTTACATCATTTAGAAAAGTTACTCAAAATATAGAATAATAAATCTAGAAGCATAAAGATAAGATGGGATATGCCATATTACCAATATTTATACAAAATATCTCATAAATAAGATGTAGTTAACAGTGAAATCCAATCCCTAATAGAAAAGCATGTAAATCTAGAAACTTCATGAAAAAATGCATGATCTTTAGCTAGTAGCATGTATGGTGTGGTGAAAAAGTGTTTAAAAAGCTCATACAAGAGTTTAGAATGATCTTTAGTTATTGGAGGCATAGTGGGAACTTAGAAACTTCATTCAATTCCTTCTTTCTCTTCAGTTCAATTACAACTTCATCTTCATGTAATGTGGGGTGCCAAAGTGAAACTCAATTTTAGAACAAAAGATAACTTTAAGATAAGTTTTTTTTTTCAAAACCCTAATTTGTAATTTTCAAGTGAGACTTTTACAATTTTCAAGTCATACCACTTTTTCAAAACTATAATTGCATTTTACAATGTGCTTTTACAACTTAAGCAATTTAAAAAACTTGTCAAAATGAAAAGTGTAATTTTCAAGGCTCTTTCTCAAAAGAGATGTCAAAAAGATAGTTGAAATTTACAAGTTATGTTTTTGAAACTTTACAATATATTTAAAATAATGAAAATACTTTTTATGGAAATAATTAATCTATTTCTAACACTTCTTCTAAATCTTTATCCTTCTCGACCTATAATTTCTGAACATATGCATAAAAAGCATTAAAGATCTCCTAGATTTTTTCTTCATCTGGGCCAAAAGAGTATAGGTTGGTTATCTTGAAATCTTATACTATATCAAGAAGTTCCCTTCTCAAATATATGTATGTTTTAATATCTTTACCCATTTGATCCAATGTGGTATGATATTTGATAAAATAGTTGATAGAGCTCAAGGTGAAGCTTTCATCTCATTCAGATTCTTTTTTGATCACTTCTTTGAATTTAATATGAACCTACTCTAATGAAAGGATTTAATATTAATAATTTATTGGTTGACATGAAAATTTACTAAACAAATATTGAATGTCATATAACATGTCAGTGGCCTTGTCATGTGCAACTTTAGCCTTATGGATAACATATGTAAGCATCTTTATTCTAAATTGAGATACTCTATCTAATTCCTCTTACTATCCATCATTTTTTAGTAATTTTTTTTCAAGGAGGATGTACATGTTAATTATGTCTACAACTATCAATTTTGGATATAAAAGATTCAATATTTCTATCTCTCCCTCATACTTACTAACCTATTCTCTCATGGTGACTCTTCTCTATCTCATAACTGCATAGTGATCCATTAATATATAAATGACTTTGTTACCTTTGGAAATGAGCTCTTCTATCCATTCCTTGGTGTCCCTTACCATGCTTCTAATCTAAGTCAATGCATTAAATGTTGCCTAATTTGTGATCTAGGTGTGGGGTTTGTTGGTTTAGGTTGTGTTGATTTCACAATGGGCTCGATGAATTTATTCAATTAAATCATTAGTTATTACACCTTGTTATTTAGTTCATCCTTAGTGACCTTATCACTATATATTTTCTCAACTAGAGAGTTAATGCTAGATTGAATGTCATGTTTCAACCCTTCCCTTGTAGGATGTCTAAGGTGAAATTTTGATACCTAATAGTCCCCTGCCACTAGATCTTCTTTCTATTTATCTGGTGGGGGGATTAAAATCTATACATACATTTCCCCTACTGAGTCATAAAACATATTTTAAAAGGTCTTGAGAGTTATCTTAAATTTCTTGCATATATTTGAGATACCAAAATCCAATGTACTTGTGGACACCATCTTCTTGTATTTCTTCATCACTATCTATACTAACCAACTAGGGGTAGCATCTTGATATGCATACATTATCACTTGAGAATCTATAACTAAAGATGCTACACTAGTGGGCCTGATGACAAGTGTCATATCTTGTACTAATATTGTCATTGATTGATCAATAGATGTCTGTGTAATTTCTTCTCCATTTGTGGGTTAAAGGTCCACATTTGCATTAAGGACTTGTTCCTTCTTTATCTCTCCTGATAGGGTAGGCATTACTATGGAAGTGGAAGAGGTAGGGTCAATGTAAATGAATGTGTCTACTTGGGGTGTGGGAGATGGAAGTGATACCAATGGAGGGGTAGACATAGGAAGTTAGAACTTATGGACTGTTGGAAGTGTGGAGTCCAAATATTTGAATGAGTTAATAAAATTGGTAGGGACACTTAATTTTGGAAAAGTGGTAAAGATGAAGGGGGATGAAGATGAAGTAATACTTAAACTAGGAATTAGGGTGGCTAACAGATTTGAAGTCAAAATGATTGAATCTATGGCTAGATACTATTGTGTAGTGTTGGTGATTAATCAAGATGTAATATAAGTGATTGTAAATTAAATAGAAAGGATTGTGGAAAGAGGGAGTTAAATTATGGGAGAAGGAAGTGGAATGGAAACTTGAGTATCCAATGAAGGGGAGATCTAAGTGTCTAATTGAATTGATTGCATTGTTGGCAATGGACTTATTGTCATGAATAAACTAATGGGAATGGAGGGTGGAGTCACTTTGGGTGAAGGAGGAGTGGAGACAAGAGGAGGATGTGTTAGAGATACATGAATAAAAAATATGAGAGTGATAACTATGACTGAGATGGGGATTGAAACTATGAGTGCTTCAACTAAAACTATATCCTCAAATGAAACGACTATGGGTTGGTCTAATGTTGCTTCATATTTTCTTGGTTATCCCTTCTTAGCCTTTGATTTATTATTTATTTTATGAGAGATCATTGAGCTATTTGGTTGGTCTATTGTTACACCAATAGAACCTTCCATTGATATTGAAACTCCTTGTTCCTTGTGTTTTAATAGTTTTTCTATGATAATCACTATCTCTTTGGTCACTTGGACCCCTTTAATCCTAAGTCAATTGTGCGTTTTATTGACCATGTGAGAATTTCAATATATTAAGGAGAAACATTCAGGAATAAACCACCTTATTACTGGAAGGGGTTGTATGTATATCTTATTATCATGGTAGACCTTATCTACTAGGGACTCATAATCCACAAAGTCCTCAAGGACTAGTGCTAAATCAAAAGATTTTACTTGATCCAAGGTTATTTTAGAGTAGTCCCTCAATTTGACTTCCTCTTCATCATCTAAGTCCTATTAATATTCAAAGTAAGGGACATGGGAATATGTGAAGATTCCCAATGTGCTAGTGATGTTGTCATGAACATCATAGAGTAGTCTTGCCTCCATAGCTATCAGGGTCATCTGTGTCATTTCTTCATCTACACACTTAGATTTGGATAGGGAGGGGAATGTGTATCTTCTTATATTGAAGGGGAAATTAATTCCTAAATTGTGTTTGCTGGATAATAGCTTGTGATTTTCTAAAATTTGTCTCACTAGTTCCATCATTGCCCATTTATCAATCACATATCTTGTAAGGGTGTAAGGTCAACCATTAAACCTATATACCCTAATGTAGGAATAGGTGGGGAACTAGATGAAATAAGAACCCCATTAGGTGATCTCTATTTTGGCTACATCAGATAATCTCTCTCTCTCATTCTTTATTGAACATTATTATGATGCAGTAGATGAATGCATCATTGACTCTCTTAAAGTGCTACCTCCTTGCCTCAAGAGTAAGGTTAGGGTAATAATCAAACACTTTATTTACCTCATTATCTATAGTTTTAAGCCCTAGGAAATATCTCCCTTTGGACAATATATATACCAGGTAGGAGGTCATGTGGAACTTATTAGTGGTTTGCACCTCCATCAACTACTTGTGGAGGGAGTTATTGATGAGTTATTCCTAATGGAAAAATTGTTTATTCTCATGGATGACCCATATATATTGATACATCCAATCTTAGAAGATATTTGCATTAGGGTTATTAGTGATACTATGTAATAATATAATTATATCTCCTACCTCATCCTTGAAATCAATTCTTGTCAATATCTTAATAAATCTCATGGATACAACCTTAGGAATCCTTAGTAACTATTCATTCATCACTCTCTAGCATCCAATGTTGTTGTCTTGAAAGAATTTCTTAGAGGATTAAGGAGTTATATCTAGATAACTCTCAAATTATAGTATGACAAATAAAAAATCAATGAAATCTAGGTTTAGATTTAGAATCCTTTCCCCTTTATCATTTAACACATCTCTCTTGTCAGCATCATAATGTCATGCTCGTCTAAGTACTAGCTCAGGACTTTGCATAGTCAGGGGGAAAGCTACTACTTAGGGTAGTCTAGATTCATAGATGGTCTAGATATAGTCATTATTGAATTATGCATTGATCTTAGTCCAAAAGTCACCTAGGTCAATATGACCTAGGTTTGTGTCTATAATCTTAGTTGCGTTGGATTCTAGACTAAGAATGACACTAGGTATTTTATATTTGATCTTCATCTCTTTCCCAAACATGGATTCTAGAGATATTACTGATGGAAAACCAACTACAAAGTTGGTAGGTTTTTCATGTGCTAGAAGCAAGTGGAAAATCTAGTGGAACTTGGAGTTGTTATATGCAGGTGAGATGTCTACAAGAAAGTGTAGTTATAAAATCAAGTTAAAATATTCGATGGGGATTAGAGGTGAAAATTTTAAGTGGAAACTCATGGAACTTGGAGTTGTTTGAAGCAATGGAAAACTCCATAGAGCTTGGAGTTTCAATTTGTAGGTTGAAATCCCATGGGAATGGGAGGTGTTAATTTTAGGTCAAAAGTCTATAAGGACTATGGAGGGATATTACAAAAAATATTCACTTAGTTTTGGTAATATCCACTTGGTATATTTTCCTGGTTATATAAACTTTGGAGAAACTCTAGGTGTTTGAAGGAAATATTGGAAAACATGACTTCTTGAGAAAATATAACACATAAAGAGCCTCTACAATGCTATTATGATGAAAACCCTAAAACCCTAATGATACCTAACTAAGAAATGAAGCCCTAGTAATTTCAATCTAATCTACAAACAACATTATAAGAATGAAAATAACTCAACAAGCTTAATATTATAGGAAATATAGCTTAAAAAATGCAAAAAGGTGGAGTGAAATACTATGTAGGGTGCTAATGGCATCATGGCATGTGGTTTGAAGTGTGGTTCATAGCCATGGCTCAAAGTCAAGTTCAAAATTCAAGGTAGGAGATCTAAAATGCAATTAACAAGATTAAACAATGAATAATCAAAATCCCTAAATTTCTTTATATAGACCCCCTATGATTAATGCCCCAAGGTGGTGCTTGCTAGAGATTTGGAGTCTAGGAATAGTTTTGCAATTTTTGAAAAATTTCAAACTACACATTGACCTCTAGATTTTATGGGTAAGGCTAGGTTGAATATATTAAAAAAGGGAAGGTAGAACTTGGGAAACAATTTTAATTTTGAAAAATTACAAATTTCTCTTAGACTTTTGGATTCCATGGGGTACTTGGTTTATAAACAGTAGAGATATAGATGTAATTTGCAATTTTGCAAATTAAAAATTACAATCAGATCTCTAGTTTCCATTGGCTAAAGTTTAGCAAGAAGTGGAGGTCTAGATGTCATTTTTTAATTTTACAAATTGTAAATTGTAGTCAGATCCTTGGTTTCCACTAGCTAGTGTATTGTAGGATCCAAAGTCTAGGAAATAATGTTTAATTTTACAAATTCCAAATTATAATTCTATCTCTGGATTCTATAGGCTTAAACAAATGGGTGTTTTGGGGTAATTCAAGGTATTTTTAAAAAATATTAATGGGTCTTCCTTAGGGTACTTGACATTTTGATATTTTTGGGACAAAAATATTAACATTTTTGGTGACCTTTGTAAGATGATTGCTTGCTAATTAGTTTCTTTCTAGTAGACTTATAGTTCATTAGGCATGGAGTCATTTTAATCTTAACACACTTTAACTAGTGGAGAACAAAATTGGGATTTCACTAAACAAAAACAAAATAGGAAAAAATAAAATAAGGAGATAAAAAATATAAATGAATTGACTTGTGCAAAATCACTTATTTTAGAAAACACAACTAACCCTATTATATATAAAAAAATTATTTTTAAAAATGAATTCTAACCTCAAAAGCAAGATTTAAGGTATATCCCATTGATTGGGATAGGTAGTTTTGATCTATTGAGTTTGGATAGATGGAATGCATTAGCTCCTTTGCACTGAGTTATAATATATAGACTACTCCATATTGCATCAAACTTTACTATGCTTGCCTAGTTTAGCATTATCTACATCTCATTTGAGCACCATGTATCCTTCATTGAATCTCCTATTAGATGCTTTTTTGTCAAAAGTCTTATTTATTTGAGCCTAATTTTATTTCAAAAATTTCATCAATTGGTTCTTGATTTCTTCTAATTTTATGAGTTACACCAATCTTACTGTCATTTCATCATTGTCAATCAAATCCAATTGGTGATTGAGCATTAGAGATGGAAACTTAATTAACAATGGGAATCAAGATTCCCTTGCATATACCAACATGAATGGGGAGTTATCAATAGATCTCTTAGGGGTTATATTAGCAACCCACAGTGTTGAATTCAACTTTGTGTGCCATGTCCTTTGGTTGTCCTCCATTGTTCTTTTGATCATTCTTATAAGGTTCTTGTTGGTAGAATCAACCAAGCCATTAACCTATGGGTAATAATTAAAATAAGTACTTAGGTATAAATTTTTATTTACATACCATTCACTTATTTACGTACCCCCAAAATATTTGGCATTATCTGAGATAATGGTGTGAGGAACACCAAACCTTGAGACTATGCCATCCATAAATTCTAGGATATATGCCTCCATGACATCTTTTAGTAAAACTGGTTTAGTACATCTTGTGAAATATTTCATTACTATAAGGACCCAGTAGTGTCCTACACTAGATGGTGGATTGATCATACTAATGAAATCCAATCCTCATTGAGCAAAGGGTTGGTTAGATTGAATTGGTCTGATATGGAAAGATGCTAATCTTTGATTGATTATGAGGTAAGCACACTTTTAATAGTTCCTTACCAATTTATGGGCATATTTGAATAATTTAGGTCAATAATAATCCCCTCTTATTATTTTGATGGCCATGGTTCTTATAGAGAAATGTCCTCTTGATGGGCCATCATGAAATTCTTTGATCAATTTGGGGACTTGATAATGCTCGATACATCTTAGCATGAATCCATTTATATTTTTATAAACAATATTCCATCAAAAAGAACATACATAATGGATTAGAGTCTAAAATACCTTTTCTTAGACTATTGAAAGTCATAAGAGTACTTACTAGTCTGTAGGAAAATAGTCATGTCATGGATCTAGCTATTGAATAGAGGTTGATTGGCTAGTTGAGATGTAATTTAAGAATATACTATTTTAGATACTACTTCATAAGTTTTGATATTAGAATCTATTTGTTCACATAATCCCTTCCCTCTTACAAGCTTCATGATTTTGATGTCCACGTCATATTCCATGACCTTTTTGATTCATCCTGCTCTTTTTTCATTTATCTCTTAGCTCAACAAGAACTCTTTAACACTTTGGTGACTAACCATCAAATGAATTTTATTGTTTGAGATAATATTCCTAAATTTTTTGAGATATTTAATCAAAAAATATACTTGCTTCTCCAAGAAACTATAATTTTATTCATAATCCTTCAAGGATTGACTGAAGAAAGATATTAACTATTCCAATTTTTCTTTATTCTACTGAGTTAGAATAGTTGAGATGCTACCTTCCCCTTAAAAATCATAGAGAATGAAATCTTTCTCATAGTTGGGGTTGACTAGGGTAGGATCTTGAGAAATAGCTTGCTTGATGGCTTTAAAGTTGTCTCTTCCTTCTTGTATCCAATTGGAAATGATAACCTTCTTGAGCATTGCAATAAGTGGTTTGGCCATAAAGGAAAAATTTGGAACAAATCTTCTTACAAAGTTGATTTTTTCTAGGAAAATTTTATAATGCCTTCTTATGGTTTGGTAGTGTTAATGTAGATATAATATTAATTCTCTTTGGGTCTATTACAAGACCCTATTTTGAAATAATGTGTCCTAGTAGTTTCCCTTTATGAACTATGAGAATGCACTTCTTTGGATTGAGGGAAACTCCAAATTATCTGCACCTTTCAAAAAAAATTCTAAGGTGATTTAGGTGTACATCAACATGCTTTGAGTAAATAGTGATGTCATCCATGTATACCAAGATCATCTCATTTATCGGACCTCTAAAATTCATATCCATGGCTCTTTGTAATGTTTCACCAGCATTAGTAAGATCAAATGACATCTTTTTATATTTATACATACCCCATTTTATGAGGAAATTAGTCTTGAATTGGTCTTATTCTTACACCAAGATATGGTTATAGCTAGAATAATCATCTAGAAGAAAACCTTTTACATCCTAATAAAGTTTATAGAATTTTATCTAAGTGGGGAAGGGAATAATGATCCTTTAGAGATGCTTTGTTTAGATCCCTAAAATCTACATAAATCCTAAGTTTACCATTTTTCTTTCTTACAAGGACCAAATTAGCAGCCCAAGATGAGTGCTTGACAAGAAAGATGATGTTAGCCACTATCACTTTGGACAACTCACTCTTCATCAGGGTTCTATTTTTAGATTAATTGGTCTTTGTTTCTATTTAATAGGATTGGTATTTGGATCAATCTCTATTATATGTTGGGTTAAGCTAGGGTCAAACCCACTTAGATCATGATAAATCTAAGTGAAGTTATCATCAAATTATTGACATAACTAAATAAAATCTTGTTTTTTGAAATCATCGCATACCTTTCCTATCTTCAATGATTTCCCTTTTGAGATGACCACTAGCTTACAATCTTCTTCATTTATCATGATGTTCTTCTTTTCACCTTTTAGTTGATCATCTAAATTCAATATTTTTTCTCAAGTAATAAGACCTATGGGTAGTTTTTTTGCCTTCAACTAGATGATTTGATCTCCATATTGATCTTGGAGTCTTGACTATTTCTTATCAAAGAATTCAACTTCTTCTCTCAGAAAGTTGATAATTTCCTGATGACTATCAGAGACTTTCTAATTGGTCACATTATTAGGAACAAATTGCCTTACTATGAACCCTACATGTTGGCTATTTTTCTTATTTATTTCTATAGGTAGGTTATATTGGGATATTCTTAAGGCCATATGATTAACATCTTTGTTCTATGTTCTTGGTACCACCTGAATGTTCAAAGTAGTAAAGTCTTTTAATAGGTCTAAAACCATGTGTTTGTAAGATCTTAAAAAATTATTCTTAGTTATGATTTTGGATATCACTTGGTGAACAATTAAATCAATATAAACAAATATTTATAGGGATTTTTTCCCTCTCTCCATGGCCAATTATAGACCTCGAATCAACACTTTATTCAACTACATCATTTATGTAGCTAAAATAAAGCCTAAAAGAGTAAAAATAGCTCTCTTTTTATGGAGAGATCAAGACAATACCTGAATTTACACCATTCCTTCTTCTTAAACCATTGAATAATAATTAACACATTCTTTGAAGATATTCAACTAGTTTTACTAGGTTCAAGATAATTGCATCATTTTTATGAATACAATATATACCCAACCCTATTTAATATATATAGTCATAAGGATTAAATTGATGGGATGATCCCCATTCATTTAGATGAGTGTCTAGAATATCTTATATAGGTTTTTTAGCTTCATGATCAATCTCTTCTTTCTAGTCTTGAAGTATATAATTCGTGTCTATGTGGATAGGAGTGTATGGCTCAATGTGATTTTTAGCGATTGGATAAGTTCTTATTGTTACTCTTGTTCCATATCTCATATTAAGAAACATATGAGACTAATCCATATATATATATCCTCCCATTTTTTTATTGAAATCTCATGAAAGATAAATGGAAAAATAAGGGTGGAGATCTATAACTAATATATCTTAGGAAATTGACAAGATTGGACATGTGTGGATTGTGAGATTTAGCCCTTTTATTATTTCTACTATTTGAATAGTATTCTCATCTAATTTAACCACACATTTATTTACAAGTGTATGCTTTATATTAAGGGCATCAATTATTTTATTAGGCATCACTAAATTCCTATCCCTTGAATCTAACATGCAATTATGAATGAGATGGTTCCCTAATATGAGTGAAAGATAGAAAGGGGGAGGCTTACCAAGTTTTATCATTTTAGTGTTAGTTTGTGGTTGACATAAATTAATTATAGAATTATGTCCCTTAGATGGAACCTTTTTTGTTATCTATAAGTTTTTAAAATATTATTGTAGCAAATCCCTTTACACTAGAATGGATAGTGTTTCCCACATAGTAACATTCAAATTGGTATTATTCATCTACTTAATAATAATGAAAGGGATATGAAAAATATTTTTTGGTGCCTTTACAAGAGATATGTCCTCTTTTATAAGATTTAGAGTCAACACTTTTACTTTGGAATGAATTTTAGGTACAAAGGGTGGCCTTTGTATTATGTTTCTCTTTGCAGGTTTTTGTACAACTTTGGAAGTTGTAGCTTGTTCGACCCTAGGGGGTTGATCACTTTCTAATTATATTTTATTTGAATGTATATTGGCTACCACTAGACATCCACCATTTAACAACACCTCATCTTGATTCACACCAAAAAAGTCCTCCTACCAGTTTAAAAGAGTATCCTCACCTTGAACAAGTTCTTGTGTATTTGCTTGTTTGGAAGTAGATTATTTTTATTGTCGTGGTGTGTTTGATATCCATTACACCATAAATACTTGGATGATAACACCATTATGACAAATATTCTAGTTATGCAACTGATAACAAAGATAAAACCACTCATACTCCTAAACTAGATTATTCTAAATAGGTACAATATCTTTGGTATCACCTGGTGTCGATAGAGAACAAATGTTTAGAGGTTTTGCTTGCATATTTTGACCTTGTGGTTATGAATTTCCTTGGTTGGTATGTTGGGTTAGCTTGGTGATAAGGTTTGTAGTTTTTATATTATTGCCTCTTCTTTGCTACTAAATCATTACCAAAACTCTTGAGTAGTGACTTAATCTCATATAAATCATTTTTATGAGTCTTGAATTAATGTTGGTGCTTAGCTCATGGTGGGAATTGGAGAAATTATAGGTGTTGTAGGAGGTATTTCTAGAAATAAAGGCATTAGTGGCCTTGGGGTAATTTTCCCTACTTGAATTAAATAATTTTTTGCCCCTAGTGAAATTACATAGGCATTGGGAAGTGTCATCCTAATTTTATAGATAAAATATAAAATATAGTATTGATAGTTTTGACCTAATTTTCTAGATAGAATATATAATATAGTGTCTACAGTGTTGACCTATTTTGAAAAATACTACAAATTATGAAAAATAAAACTATAATGAATTAAAAAAGTGACAAAGAAGGAGGATGCATAGAAAAATAAGATTACTATTGAAGTACCCTAATTTATACTTGTAAATTCTACTAACTATGTCGATTGGGTTGACCTAATTTTGCAGATCCTATTTACTAAAAACCTAAAAAATGTACTGCATTGATAGTGTCAACCTAGTATGTTATTTGGAAGTCTATAAATATACAGGGTCAACTAGTTAGACCTAGTAGGTTGATATAGATGTCTTAAAGTGTATAGGGTTGACATAGTCAACATAATAGCCTATACCTAATAAAGGAACTACACAAATAGAATAAAGTCATATTTATGTGACTATGTGTTGAATTTACACAAAGAGTTTAGAGCTATATTGACACTATCAAACTAGTATAAAAAATATATAAAAATAAAATGGTAAAATAAAAAAATGTTAAATAAAAATTGCAAGGGTTAGATCCACATTGGGTCACCAAAATGTATGCAATTAGAAATGCATCATGTCTATAAATCAATCCTAACTTGGAGAAGATAAATCATATCATACACTTTTGATTGGGAACACATTAGATAATTGAGAACATGACCAATATAGGGATCTACTAGACCTGATTAGGGGATTTCTTACCACAATAAACTATGTTAGGGAGGGTTTCAAAGCCTCTAGTCAAGCATAATCATGCAATAACCCTAAGGGATTCCTATGTTTCCATATCTCACTAAACTAATAATAAGCAAATCTAATCTAATCTAGTGCTCACCAAAGCTTGTGGCACAAAGTGGGGGTTAGAAAAAATAAAAGTAAACATGAATAAGAGATATATACTCACATCAATGTATATAGAATACTAATGCCTACAAGATAAGTATAAATGGATATCTATATACTCTTACAAAGGAGGAACAAAGTTATGAACACTTACCTTTGAAGATAAACTCACCGAACCTCAATCTCTCCCTTGGCCAAGGTTCTTCACAAGAGGTTGTTTTGGTATGTAAGGATGATAAAGACAAATCTGATCTAGGCTAGACAACCTATCAATGCATCTAAAAGACTTATCCACAAGACAAGATCTATATCTCCAAAGAAATTAAAAAACCCTAAGATTGTTCCTCAAGTAGAATGGTGGATATGCAACTACCCAATATCTCTTCCTTCGTCTCTTCTCTAAATAATGGTGAAATAAACTTGTATATATAGGCATATTTAACCCTAAGACCTAAAAGTTTTAGCCGATAAGGTTGACCTAGTTGACCTTACATAGTTTCAAACAATAATTCACTAGGTCACGAGCTAGGTTGGCCAAGAGCTAACCTAGACCCTAAGTGAATTTTTACCCAAAACTATACAAGATCAGCCCAATCAACCTAATATAGGAAATCAAGGATAAAAACTGTAAAGGGTTGATAGGGTGGATGTAGTATAATGAATAGTCAAAAGGGGGTCAAGGTTAAGAAAAGGCAGAAAAAGGTAGAAAATCATTGAAGAGTGTGCAAAAAATAAGAAAAATCTTAGGGATAAGGTTTTTAGTATACAAGTGTTTAGATAAAAAGTGGAAAAAGGGACAATAATCCTGCAAAAAAACTAATGGTTTACCCACCCCTTTTCTAGTGCACCCCTTAAGGCATGGGCTCAGAGAGATTGAGACTTGATAAGTTCCTACAAGATAAAAAGTGTTATTTATTTATAAAAGTTTGAAAATATTATGTGTATATAATTCCACCTATAGCCAAAACACCTATAATAAAGATATGTTTCATTTTTGATGTTATATTAAGGGCACAAAAGATATGGATATCATATGAAGGAGATTGAACTCTTATCTCAAGT
>JARHVA010010898.1:90000-115180 GCA_037957365.1 Torreya grandis | reverse complement strand
CTCCAAATTTGCCTTGGTTTTAGACCTGGGAGGTCCTGAAGCTGGTCCAAACTCTATCATGGACCAGCTAAGAGGATTTATAAGAAATTTAGCATTTTTTTCATCTTTATCAACATGTTTGATCATGCAGCTTTTATTATTTAAAAAATATATATATGGGTTTATAGAGGGGAAATGTAGTTTTAGAATATATCATTTTTTTAATGTTAGAATATGATTTATAATTATTACTTGATTTCTACATAACATACCTTATTATAGTATATATAAATATCATCACAAATTTCCTTATAATATTTTAAATATTAATCAAACACTTATAAAACTTATATCTCAACAATCTACACATTATCAACTATGCTTTAAAAAAATGATTTTTATGAAGTTAAGGTCAAAAAGTTATGTTCGTACACTTGCAGTTTCAATTTTACAATTGTCTTGACTTGTAAAATTATATAAAAATTATATATATATATAATAAAAAATTAATAAAAATATTCTTAAAAATATTTGAAATTTCACCTATCCATATACGAAGTTTCATATAAAATTCAATCATTTACTACAAAAAGTGTTTTTGTACACATGCAATCTCCTTATCTTTACACAAAAAATGACCAACATATTGTCATAAATTCATATATTTTCACACTTTTATCATATAAGTATTAAAAAAATTATATATTTATAAACTAAATTCAAAATTCCATAATTCATGTTTTTATGTCATTGTCAAATTCCTTTTTGAAGCGTCTCTAACATTATCTCTAAGTTCAACTATTGTTATTTTTCAGAAAAAAAGTGTCACTTTATACCTTGATTTTATCCCCCATTATATTTCATATACCCTCTCATTAAATTTATTTGTTAATGCCATGTTAATGGGTCAAGGGTATATTTTGGTTTATGTTATCCATGTAATAGGTCTCTTTATACTCCCCTAATTAGTTTCTTTAAACTAAATTTGATGGAGCAGCATAGGGAAATCCAAGAGCCTCAGGAGTAGGATGAAGTATTTGGGATTGATCTAGTTTTCTAATTCATGTTACCTCAATGAACCTACAATATGGAACCAATAATGAAGATAAATCCTAGGTAACTATCCTAGACATATAACTTGTAAGATAATGCAAAATCAAATACTTGATAATTAAAGGAAATTCCAATGACATAGTGGAGGTGATTTTTAATTGACATGATAAGGATTGGTGACTCGAAAACATCCTCCTCTTGATTTGGCCTCTCTTAGATGAAATAGAATCTTGGTCAGTGTTACATTGTTATAAGGAAGCTAATAAACAAGTAATTTTCCTTGAAAATTAGGGGGTGGACCAAGTGACCAATGTAGTGATGTATAATGCATATGATTGGATGTTGAGACTTACTTTGATGGACCTGTGATGTCACATATTATAGATGAGACTTTTTAAAATTCTATTAGTCTTGATGTATTTCATTTTGGGCATACTATATCTTTGGCATGTGTAAATGGATTTCCAGTCAATGATTGCACATTAATACCTCAAGTGCAATGTGTTTTATCATGATATGTGGTAGCTCACTCAAAGTGTTTAACTATCAACATTTGTCTCTCCTTTTCACATTCATTCTTGATTTTCTCGTCTGTTTGGATTGACTCTATTATGAATATGTATTATATTGTGTCAATTTTGATCATTACCTCCCCTAATTTGTCACTATGTGTAGAGCATCATGAAATGGATTTTCAAGATAGTGTATTAGATCATATAATATATCTAATCTTTTTTATTCCAAATATGGAAGTTTTAGAGGCAATTCAAACTATTATTGGTAAGGATTACCTTCATATTATCAAGCATAATAGAACTAATGTGTATATGGCATCTACTTTGATAGTAACTTACTTTAGGTGGTCCAAAATAGGGAGGAAGAATCTTGAGTGGTAGAGACATTAGTATGTAAGGTGTTTTGGGGTGGCCTCATTAGAGGTCTAACTTGTTTTAAAGTGGTAAATGGGCATGCTCTACTTTTTTATAGTTCAAACTATCTTGGTTCAGTTCCTCTAAGTTTATTTTTGGAGATAGAAGTTCATTATATTTAGTTACGTGATCATTACATGGCTATGGTGGAGGTTGCATAATATTTTAACCCTTATGTGCATTCCTATATGGAACCAAAACATATATACTCCCCTTCATCAAAACATTTGACTCAGATGCCCTCGTATCAGAAGCCCATTATTTGGTAAACTTTTATTCAAGATGGGGTATAGTGGTTGATTTAGATGTAAAAAATGATAAGTCATAGGTTGGTGGTTGTTGTAGGGATTTTTGACTAATTTATAATCATATTCAATATATGGTGGACTCCATCAGGTTGGGAAGTGTATATGAACCTAGTAAATGTAATGGCTTAGTGACTAGTAATCTTGGACTTGCATGTAAAGTATCATGGTTCAAATTCATCCCTAATATGTAATGCTTTTCTAGATTTCCATTTTTGATGTATGTTGCTTGTTTCTATTTTGTCTCTAAGGTTATCCATCAATTTGTTTTCTCTCCCTTTTGGGACCTATGTTTTGGATGTTGGTGTCCACTTAGTTTGGCCCTTACCCTCAATGTCGATCAAAAAATTGTTTCTTAATGCCAAGATAGTTACCTTGGACTCATGCAAACCTTGACAACCTGATGAGAATGAAATTATAGTCCCTATGGTACCTTGGTTCCAAAATTTAATGGTTATCCATCAAATCCTAGCATAATTTTGATGACTAATTAACCCTAGGAAATATCACATAGGATTATAAGTAGAACTAATTGTTTATTCTATTTTAATCCATTTGTCTTTTAGGCCTATTTCTTATTATTTTTCATTTTAGGATTTTTATAAGAAAACCATTTTGACCATCTTTTCTTTTTCTTTTGATATCGGCATCTCTTGACATCTAGGAAGGTTTAGGTGATTTGACTATTTGAGTTGATGAAAGTAAGCTTGGATTTTGTCAATGCTTAAGATGGGATAAAATCACTTATAAGGATATGTTTAAGTAGTATTTTTCTTACTAAAATATTGTATACAATTAGTAAGTCTAGCTAACTCTTGATAAAGTCTCCTAAGAGATACCTTCAAAGGAAAATTCCAATCAAGTGAATATTCAAGCTATCTCATAGGAGATACCTTGAAGGGGTTTGAGATACCTTCAAGGTACCATTTTTTTGAGTGTTTAGGGCTAGGGCTAAGTCTAATGGTGAGGGTCAAAGATTAAATATTGATTAAATACTTCATGTGTTATTCTACTAAAGTAAACTTTGAGACTTTGAGTCTACATGACTATCATATTGAGGTACAGGTGGAAGGCCAGTCAAATAGTGTCATGTGTCTCAATAAGGAATCTACGTCAAATTATTAATCCACCTGAAGACTTGAAATGGTGTTTCATGTCACATTAAGGTGTCAAGTGTCCTTGAGGAAACTCCTCAAACATCCCAAAGAGTCCAAATTATTCAAAATATAACTTATTCATGGAGAAAATTCTCTCCATTCCACTTAAGTAGGTATAAGTCTAAATTATTCAAAAGTATCTATGTCTAAATGGTCTGAAGTAGTCTAATTTATTTGGAATATAGAAAAAAATCTTGGAGAAATTTTGTCTTATCCACTTAAGTGTGTATAAGTCCAAATTATTCAAAACAGTCCAATTTATTCAAAATGATCTATGCCCAAATGGATTGAAATAGTCCAATTTATTTGGAATATAGAAAAAAAATTAGATAAAATTTTCCCCACTCCAATTTAGTGGGTATAAGTCTAAATTAGTCCAAATAGTCCTTGAGTAAATGCTGTCAGGATCTAGGAAGCACAATTGATTACTTTTTTATAAGCAATTTAAACACAAAATTGAACCAGAATGATTAACTAGAAACTTGAAACAACAAAGAATATGAGAAACAATACTATTTGTATTAACACTCTTCTTGAATACAATAAAGAAATATTCCTCTCCTCCTCACACCTCTTAGGTGTATAGTATTTCACTCAAGAGTTCTCTCTCTTTCTCAACCACAACTAACTCAACAACCTGAGTTGTTATCCCCTCCTTGATAACTTCAGTTGATCTCCTTGACCTTGCACCTTGTAGATCTCCTTTGACCTTACTTTCTTGCTTCAATGCTTTACTTGCCTTAATTAAAATACATGCCTCATGGGTCTCTTAAATAGGATCCCAAGCATACAATAATTAGACTTCTAATTACAATAATTAGAAACATAGACTCAAGACTTAAATTAGTCTTCAACATGCAAACACTCTTAGACCTCTTAAAATTAGATAAGTCTAATTCTAGAAACGTGTTCTAGAAATGCATGTAAACACATGCACATGCATAGGTGATCAATGTTAGTTGCTTTTAGTCTACTCCTGATCGACATCGACTGATCCCTGGTCCCTACCTGACCGACATTGGCAATACTACCAATGTTAATTACTGGTTAAACTCAGCAACCCCCTGATTAGCATCATGGTGAAGTTTTTAGCTCCATAACTTAACAATCTCCCACTTAGAGATAAACAGTGGCACCTATACAACAACCTCCACTAACCATCTCAGGCACCTCCATCTTTAAGCTCAATTTTGAAGACCAACCACCACACATCCTGTGATGCTACACCTGTCATCCAAGTAACCTACCACATCCGAACCTACATACCATGTAGAGAAGTGCTTGACCCCACATAAATACCTACTACTGGTCCCTCTCAAATACCTGAGAATCCACTGAACTGCTCTCCATTACTCCTTTCTTGAATTAGCTCCAAACTTTTTGACAACTCCCACTGCTTGGGAAAACTCAGGTCTAGTACATACCATGTACTTAACCTCATCATGTGAATTGGGACACTATTCTGTGAACTATCCATCCATAGGTGTGCTAATCTATTTTGCATCTTACATCTTGAACCTTGCCACTGCCTTATTCGCACAATCATCCTGAGACAACATCAACCTGTGATCTTCACTGTCTCTAGACATACTTATGCCAAAGAATCTTGTTGTTCCTAAATTCTTCATGACACCCATCTGAACTAACTTTACCTTTAGCTCAACAACTCTCTACATGTGTAACCCTGCAACAAACATACACACTACAGTAATAGGATAATGTAGCTAATATTATCCAACCTGGTAAAATAAAACACAATGGTCACATTGACCTTGTCTAAAGCCATGCTTAGTCATATCCCTATCAGACCTCCATTGCCCTGCAACCTACTCAAGACCATATACCTTGGCCTTCCATCTCACGTGTCCATCCACTCTCTTCTCTAACTTGGGAATCCATTTGTCTATCAGTGCTTTTATCCTGGCTGACAACTCTACCAAATCTCCCGCTTGGTTCTCTTCCAAAGAATTCATGCCATGCTCCCACTATTCCATGGATTCTACCTGCATTACCTCTTCACATCTTCCTAGTTCTTGACCATCAGTAAGCAACTAGTAATATAAATAAGGTGAACAATAAATATGAGGTCCACTTACCCTTTTAGTCCTCCATATGGGCATTTGAGACTCCTTGACAGCTTGTTATCTACCCAACATCCGTTCTAGTGACCAATCTCAACCATCTCTCAGTCTGCACTTGATCGGCGTCAGTTCCATGTGACTGATCTACCTATAGATGTTAGTTCCCATTGATTGACATCAGTCTCTACCTTCCTGACACTACCGACTTGACTAGTCTGCACATGACCGATGTCGGTACCTTCTTGATCGATGTTAGTTCCATGTGACTGATGTCAGTAATTGTGTTTTCCTATAAGTGATGACTTCTTTACCCCTGAGCTCATCTTGGATCAAAACCCTATCCATACTACCCTGCTCAGAATTATTTAGCCCCTGTGACTGATCTCTATCCATCATCTCCTCCATAAACACCAAGGCTTCCCTATTCTTGTCAAAAACATCAAATTTCTATTTCCTGCAATGACCACAATCTATGCCCTTCGAATCTAAACTCATACCCTTTGACTCAAGAATGTCCATTCCCTTCTTATTCATGTGACCAAGCCTACTAAGCCACATCTTTGAATCTATAGCTAAAGTAGATAAACTAGAAGTAGAATCAATAATACAAGTAGATAGATAAAGAGTACCTACTTTCTTACCTCTTGCTAAAATAAGTGCACCCTTGGAAACCTTTCAAGAATCTGCTATGAGAGTTACTGTGTAACCCTCATCACCCAACTTTCCTACAGAAACCAAACTCTGCTTCAGGATTAGGACATGCATAACCTCCTTCAACATCCATGTGTTTCCCATCTGTAATTCTAGCTTCACTTTCCCTTTGCTAACCATTCGACAAGGCGTACCATCCCCTAAATAAAGCTCTCTAAAGTCTCCCTAGATATATTCATGGAACAATTCTCTATTTGGGGTTGCATGAAAAAAAACACCAGAATCTAAAACCCATGATTCTACCTGACTATCCAAAGAAAGTATGAGAGCATCCTATGCCACAATACCTGCATCTTTTGCTTCTTCATTACCTTCATGTTCATTTTCTTTATCCTTCAACCAACAATATTTCTTTGTGTGTCCTCTCTTTCCACAATTCCAGTAGGTGATACCTCCATTTCTAGATTTGGATCTCTTTCCCATCTTTGACCTTAATTTCCCTTTGTTGGGGATCAACCAACAATAGATTACACTTGTGAAAGCAAAAACATAGAAATAAATCAGATAGACAAGTAACTAAAATGATAAATAGCAAGAACAAGAGATACAAGAAACCACCCTGAAAACTTGTATTAGCAAACTCTTTACAAAAGGAATACAATTGAAGAAACTTCTTTCTTCCACACCTCTCCTAGATGTATAGATCTCTCACTAGATCTCTATTCCTCAAGAGCTCTCTCTCTCAAGAACAATCAACTCCAACAAGCCTGGATTGATTCAATTCTGTATTGTTCTTTTCATACCAATTCTTCTACAATAATACAATAACCTAGGAAGATCTAATTCTACATATAGAATTAGGAGACTTGAGCATGCACTTCCAACAAATAGTTAAGCCACTTGAACAAGGGCTCTAAAAATAGTATTGCTAATAATAGAGACGCGAGCTTAAGACTACAACTCAAACTCATCATGCAAACACTCACTTTTGTCCTCGGAAATAGCTTCCTAGACGCACAGGTAACTGACATTGGTTCCTGTTGCTTGCCTGTGACCACCGTCGACCAACCCACTGTCGACGTTGGTGTCTTTGCAACTGCTCTTGACTAACATCAATCACTCCTGACTGATGCCAGTGTCTGTGTAGACCCAAACCTGCTAAAGTGTGCTCCTTGGTGAAGCTTTTAGCTCCACACCCTAAAAATCTCCCACTTGGAGATAAATAGCTACACTAGTACCTGTACAACAACATCTTCTAGCTCCTCCATCTTCAACTTAATCATAAAGACCAACAGAAGTTGAATGAAGATTCAACTTCTCCTTTGTAACCGGCTTGGTTAACATATCAGTAGGATTCCTATCCGTATGGATCTTCTCCAACTTCAACTAACCATCTTCCAATACCTGTCGTATGAAGTGATACCTTAGCTGTATGTGCTTTGTTCTTGAATGAAAGGCTGAATTCTTAGCCAAATGGATTGCACTCTGACTATCACTATACAATCTGCAACTCTCATGCTCCCTACCAAGCTCATCCATGAACCGTGTCATCCATATCATCTCTTTACTAGCCTCTGTGGCTGCAATATACTTTGCTTCTGTAGTTGACAAGGCAACAACCTTCTACAACTTAGATATCCAGCTAACCGCCGTTCCACCTACAGTGAAAACATAACCTGCAGTGCTCCTCCTGCCATCCAAATCACCTGCCATATCTGAATCTACATAACCATGTAGAGAATTATCTAAACCTCCGTAGCACAAGTGCCTACTGCTGGTTCCTCTCAGATATCTAAGGATCCACTGAACTTCTTTCCAATGTTCCTTACCTGGATTGGCCATATACTTACTTACCACTCCCACTACTTGGGCAATATCCGATCTAGTACACACCATTGCATACATCAAACTCCCTACTGCAGAAGAATATGGAACCTTACTCATGTACTCTACCTCATCATATGAATTAGGACATTGTTCTTTACTCAACTTAAAATGTCCAGCCAAAGGTGTGCTTACCGGTTTAGCATCCTGCATATTGAACCGTTTCAACACCTTGTCCACATAATCTTCTTGAGACAATATCAACCTGTGATTTTTCCTGTCTCTCTTAATGCTCATGCCAAGGATTTTCTTTGCTACTCCCAAATCCTTCACAGCAAACATTTGAGCTAATTTCACCTTAAGCTCAGAGATATCCTGCATGTGAGATCCTGCAACCAGCATATCATCTACATACAACAATAGAATAATATATCTACCATTATCAAATCTCTTGAAATACATGCAATGGTCAAATTGAAACCTAATGTAGCCGTGCTCAGTCATAAAACTATCAAATTTTAAATACCATTGCCTAGGAGCTTGCTTGAGGCCATACAAGCTTTTCTTCAATTTGCACACAAACTTCTCCTTACCCTTAACCTTAAATCCTTCTAGCTGTTCCATATATATTTCCTCATCTAAATCTCCATGAAGAAACACTATCTTAACATCTAGCTGCTCAAGATGCAAATCCTCAAAAGCAACCAAAGACAATACAATCCTTATAGAAGTCATTTTAACAACAGGAGAAAAAATCTCACCAAAGTTAATACCTGACTTTTGTGCAAATCCTTTTACTACCAATCTGGCCTTATATCTCATCTATCCATTCTCACCTTCTTTCAACCTGTAGGTCCATCTGTTCTTGAGTGTTCTCTTACCAGCTGGCAATTCAACCAAATCCCATGTTTGGTTCTCTCTTAAGGACTCCAACTCCTCAACCATGCCATGCTCCCACTGACTCTTGGACTCCACCTGTATTGCTTCTTCAAAACTCTTTGGTTCTCCACCATCAGTTAGTAATAAATAAAATAAAGAAGGAGAATATCTAATTGGAGGCTTACTCACCCTTTCTGACCTCCTGATGGGTGTCTGAGACTCGTTCACAACACGTTGTCCACCCAAATTCTCTGACAGTGATCGACCACGGTCACCTCTAGACCTGTTACTAGCCGACGTCGGTTCTGTCTGACCGACCTCAGTGTCTTTCCTGCTGACATTAGTCTCTGTACGGCCAACACCGGTTTTTGTACTGTCAACGCCGGTTCCTAACCTGTTGACGTCGGTCTCTGTGTTTTCCTGCAAGTGATTATTTCTTTTTCCCGCGAGCTCATATTGGACCTTTACCTCATCCAATTCACCATTGCTCTACTCAAATTGATTCAACTTCCTTAGCTAATCACAATACATCACTCTTTCATTGAAAACAACATCACGACTCCTGATTACCTTGTTAGTTTCTAGATTCCACAATCTGTAACCAAAATCATCTGAGCCATAGCCAATAAACGTGCACCTCATAGACTTAGCATCAAGATTCTTTCTATTTTCTTTATCTATGTGCACAAAGGCTTCACAACCAAAAACTTTGAGATATGAGAGATCAACCTTTTTACCTGTCCATGCCTCTTCTAGAATACCACCATCCAGAGCTGTAGAGGGTCCTCTGTTAATCAGGTATACTACAGTGTCAACAGCTTGTGCCCAAAACTGTAAGGGCAAATCGGCATGCAATCTCATACATCTTGCACGCTCCATTATTGTCCTATTCATCCTTTCATCAATTCCATTCTGTTGAGGTGTTCTTGGAACCATCCTTTGCCTATGGATTCCATGCATATAACAATAATATCTGAACTTATAACTGCAGAACTCACCACCATTGTCAGATCTCAGGCACTTCAATATTTTACCTGTTTCATTCTCAACCACAGCTTTCCAAATCTTAAAAGTCTCAAATACATCAGATTTTCTTCTAATACAATAGATCCATACCTTCCTTGTAGCATCATCTATGAAAGATACATAGTACTGTGATCCTCCAATGGAAGCAACCTGAGCCGGTCCCCACACATCTGTATGAACAAGCTGCAACTTATGCCTCTTCTTAGTAGACCCAGTCTTGAGAAAACTAACCCTTTTCTGTTTTCCAAATACACAGTGCTCACAAAACTCTAAATCTATACCTTTTAAATCTGAACTCATACCTTTAGACTTAAGAATTGACATCCCCTTCTCACTCATGTGGCCAAGCCTTAAGTGCCACAATTTAGCATCCACATCTAAAGTAGATAATACAGAAGGAGATTTGTTAGTAACACAATTACACAAATAGAGAGTACATTCTCTCTTACCTCTAGCCATAACAAGTGCACCCTTGGTCACCTTCCAAGATTCTGCTGTGAGAGTTACTGTACAACCCTCATCCCCTAACTTTCCTATAGAAATCAAATTTCTCTTCAAGTTAGGAACATGCATCACATCTCTCAACACCCATGTGTTGCTATTCTGCATCTTCAGTTGCACTTTACCTTTGCCAATTATTTTACAGGGCTCATCATCCCCTAGATACACTATTCCAAAATCTCCATGGATATAGTCACTAAAATATTTCCTGTTAGGGGTAGCATGAAAAGATGCACCATAATCTAATACCCAAGATTCTATATTATTATGCAGAGAGAAAATTAAAGCATCTTGTGCAATACCTGCAACCTTGGCTTCTTTCTTTCCTTCGTGTTGATTGTCCTCCTTGGGCTTTGACCAACAATCTCTGCTTATGTGCCCCATCTTTCCACAATTCCAGCATTGTGGCCTTCTGCCATTTTTGGATTTAGATCTGCCTTTCCCCTTAGACTTGGATCTTGATTTGCCTTTCTTGCTCTTCTCTTTTTGCCTTCCCCTATTCTCAAAACTTAAAGCGTTCCCAGATGTCTCTTCTGTGCTTTTTCTACATATTTCCTCATTCAAGATAACACTAACAACATCCTCTACTTTCAAAATATCTGATGCAGATGTAGTATTACTTACTGCCATTACTAAGCCATGCCAGCTTTCAGGCAAAGAACATAATATTAAAAGAGCTTTTATTTCATCATCAAACACTATATTGACTGAACTCAATTGATTCACAATTCCATTGAAATCATTCAGATGAGTAGAAACAGATCCACCTTCATTCATATGCAAATTAAATAACTGCTTCATAAGATATACCTTATTGGAAGCTGAGGGTTTTTCATACAAATTTGCTAACATAGTCATCAACTCTACCGTAGACTTTGCCTGTGATAAATTGCATATCACAGTGGATGCTAGACTCAGTCTTATAGACCCCATAGCCTTTCTGTCAAGAACTTCCCATTCTTCATCTTCCATGTCTTTGGGCTTCTTTGCAACCCCACCTAACGGTAAGTAGAGATCTTTCTGATACAGATAATCCTCTATCTGCATTCTCCAATGTTGGTAATTTTTGCCATTGAACTTTTCCATTCTCAGTTTACTTTCATCTGCCACTGCTTCTCCCACTCAAACAAAAATCACTGTGAGAACCTGTAATCAATACACACTACACAGATCTGAACCACCTGTTAGTGAACCTGAGCTCTGATACCACTTTTTGGTATCAGCTCTTGAACCTGCAACCAAGGCTCTGATACCACTTGTTGGGGATCAACCAACAATAGATTACACTTGTGAAATCAAAAATGCAAAAATAAATCAGATAGACAAGTAACTAGAATGATAAATAGCAAGAATAAGAGATACAAGAAACCACCCTAAAAACTTGTATTAACAAACTCTTTACAAAAGGAATACAATTGAAGAAACTTCTTTCTTCCACACCTCTCCTAGATGTATAGATCTCTCATTAGATCTCTATTCCTCAAGAGCTCTCTCTCTCAAGAACAATCAACTCCAACAAGCCTGGATTGATTCAATTTTGTACTGTTCTTTTCATACCAATTCTTCTACAATAATACAATAAGCTAGGAAGATCTAATTCTACATATAGAATTAGGAGACTTGAGCATGCACTTCCAACAAATAGTTAAGCCACTTGAACAAGGGCTCTAAAAATAGTATTGCTAATAATAGAGACACGACCTTAAGACTACAACTCAAACTCATCATGCAAACACTCACTTCTATCCTTGGAAATAGCTTCCTAGACGCATAGGTAACCAACATCAGTTCCTGCTGCTTGCCTGTGACTGCCTTCAGCTGACCCACTGCTGATCTCTGCAACTGCTCCTGACCGACGTCGGTCGCTCCTGACTGACATCAGTGTCTGTGTAGACTTGAACCTGCTAAAGTGTGCTCCTTGGTGAAGCTTTTAGCTCCACACCCTAACACCCTTACTCGACCTTCTCTCTTTGCCTTCCCCTGCTTTCAGCACTTAGAGCATTCCCTCATGATTCACCTATGCTTTTTTTGTGAATTTCTTCATTCAAGATTACACTAACCACATCATCAACTTTTAATATTTTAGAAGCAGACACAGTATTACTTACTACCATTACCAAACTATCCCAACTTTCAAGTAAAGAGCATAAGATTAAGAGAGCTTTTATTTCATCATCAAAACAAATATTGACTAAATTTAAATGGTTTACCAAACTATGAAAATCACTAAGATGACTATATACAGATCCACCTTCCTGCATTTGCAAAGTAAATAACTGCTTCATAAGAAATACCTTATTTGAAGCTGAGGGCTTTTCATATAAATTTTCCAAACATCTTATCAACTCTTCCATTGTCTTACACTGTGATAAGTTGGAAATCACAGACGATGCAAGGCTCAACCTTATGGATCCCAGAGCCTTCTGATCAAGAACATTCCATTCTTCATCCTTCATATCTATGGGCTTGGATGCAACCCTACCCAATGGTAAGTACAAATCTTTCTGATATAGATAATCTTCTATCTACATCCTCTAATGTTGATAATTCTTGTCATTAAACTTCTCCATTCGTAGCTTATTTTCTTCTGCCATTGTTGTACTCCCACTCAATCAGAAACCCCTGAGAATGACCTGTAATCAAATAATAACCCCTGCAACCTTGCTCTGATACCACTTTGTTAGGATCTAGGAAGCACAATTGATTACTTTTTTATAAGCAATTTAAACATGGAATTGAACCAGAATGATTAAGTAACTAGAAACTTGAAATAGCAAAGAATATGAGAAACAATATTATCTGTATTAACACTCTTTTTGAATACAATAAAGAAATCTTCCTCTCCTCCTCACACCTCTTGGGTGTATAGTATTTCACTCAATATTTCTCTCTCTCTTTCTCAACCATAACTAACTCAACAACCTGAGTTGTTATCCCCTCCTTGATAGCTTCAGCGGATCTCCTTGACCTTGCACCTTGAAAATCTCCTTTGACCTTGATTTCTTGCTTCAATACTTTACTTGACTTAATTACAATACATGCCTCATGGCTCTCTTAAATAGGATCCCAAGCATACAATAATTAGACTTCTAATTACAATAATTAGAAACACAGACTCAAAACTTAAATTAGTCTTCAACATGCAAACACTCTCAGACCTCTTAAAATTAGATGAGTCTAATTTTGGAAATGCATTCTGGAAATGCATGCACACACACAGGTGACCAACATTGGTTGCTATCAGTCTACTCCTGACCTACATTGGCTGATCCCTGGTCCCTACCTAACCGACGTCGGCAATACTGCCAATGCCAGTTACTGGTTGAACTCAGCAACCTCCTGATTAGCATCCTGGTGAAGCTTTTAGCTCCACTAGTCTAATTTATTTGGAATATAGAAAAAAAATCTTTGAGAAATTTTTGTCTTATCCACTTAAGTGTGTATAAGTCCAAATTATTCAAAACAGTCCAATTTATTCAAAATGATCTATGCCCAAATGGATTGAAATAGTCCAATTTATTTTGAATATAGAAAAAAAATTGGATAAAATTTTCCCCACTCCAATTTAGTGGGGATAAGTCCAAATTATTCCAAATAGTCCTTGAGTAAATGCTTCTTATATTTAGGTTGTTTAATTTTCTCAGTCATGACCACCTGAGGAATCTCTATCTTGTACTAAAAAATGGTTACTATAGAGTATTAATCTTCCACATGAAAATTATACAAAGTCTCAGTACTTAAACAATTTTGTAATTTTTTTTAGTCAAACCCTAGATTTATCTCTCTTGATCTATCTATTAATTATGCCAAGCCATTTTAATGCATTAAATCATATTTATTATCCTTATCAATTCCTTGATGTTGATTGGTTTGTCATGAAATAAGATGTCTTATTGTGCATTTATTTCATTCTTATTTTTTTGTGCCATTCCTACTTTGATAATTATCTCCTACTTTGTAGTTCTTGACATCCACTTGTTTGCTTATTTTTAGTTTGCATTAGACTAATCCACTTGATTTTTTGTTATGCAGAGAACAAAATCAACTACTATTATCCTATGTTTACCATGCTATGTCATCACCATTTTTATATTTCCTTTGTGGATGTGTATTTTCATGTTTTAAAAATTACTTAGTTACGAAGAAAATTTTGAGTTTATTTGTTTTTTTAACATCCTTTTATTTTATTTCCATGTCTTATTTTGTACCATAGTTAAGTATTTAGATTGTCCCCATTTTCCCTTCTTTTGTCCCTTTATTTTTTTGGTACACCTTTTTCTAGTGTTCATAATATGTATCTATGGAGAAAAATTTGAATTGTTTTGATTTTATGCAATGTTTGTCTCTTTCCACTATGTATTAGTACCAATCATAGAGCCAAAATTTTACCATTTTTGTTTCATCAATCTGCAGAATAAACTACAACTAGTTTCCTTCATATTCTTGTTCAAATTCTCATTGCTTTACAAAACTTATTAACACATAATCATATTTTATTCCACACATGATAATTGTCTTATCTAGTGTCTAATCTCTATTCTTCATGTATTATTATGGGAGTTTATTTTTATGTTCTCTTTTTTAATTTTTTAATCTTTCCCTCTTTTAATTCATATGTATTATTCAGTGTAAATGTCCCACTAGTATGTTTTGGAAGCATCAAATAACCTATTACTGATAAAGATACTTTTAGGATACCATAATAGCTTTATTCAACTTCTTTATTTGGGAGGAAAATTTCAACCTAATAGGGAGGTGACACAATCTATGACTAGAAACTTAAGTGTCTGGTATAGGGTACCATGGTACCTTCTACTAGAATTTTACCCATCTAGAAGCATATTTTCACCCTGTAAGTTCTTTTATAGATTTTTCTCTCCCTACACTATAATTTTCTATAGTGTAGGGTTTCAATTTGGCTCCATTTACAAAACATTGTCTCAAATTCCCTGCTAGTGTTTGTAGTTTTATTGTGCCTGAGTCTAATATATTTTCAAATATGTATGTCCCAATCCATCTTATTTTTAACTTGACTAAAATTTTATATTTTTTTTCATATGGTAAAAACTTATCTCCAATCTGAAATTCTTTTATCTTTATGTGCCTATCATGCCATTCTTTATGGCACCTCTTTGCTTGCATTTGTTTATATGCTTCTAGAAACCTTTTTCATCTATTTTTTCTAAATCTATTAACCTCTCTTGAATAAAATCTTTCTTATTCATCTATAATGTTACCTCAAGTCTCAAAATTTATAGTATGTACTCCATTAGCATCACTACTTCTAGTCCATAGACCAGTTAAAAGGGGAAATATATAGTTATTCATTTTTAAGTAGTGCACTAAGCCCATAAGATTGTTTGTATCTTGGTATCCCAATCCCCTATCTCCATATTACATATTTTGTTATTACTTTATATATTAATTTATTAAATACTTCAATGGTACCATTTTCTTGTGGATGGTAATGAGTGCTTATGTGATGTTGGATTAAGAAGTGTTTCAAAAATTATGCAATTATGTTATTTAGGAAGTGTTCCCTCAATCACTCATTATACTCAAAAGGCATCCAAACCTTGTAATTATGTTTTCATATAAAAAAATCATATAAATATTTGTAGTATAATATTTTATTGGAATATATTTCACCCATCTTGTGACATATTTTTCTCTAGTAATATTGAACATAACATTACTTTTTCTTGCCATAGTTTTAATGGGACCTATAAAGTCAATTGCCAATTTTTCAAATGGAGCCATTTCCAAAACTAGTTGGAGAAGCAACTCATATTTAGTATTTTATTTACCCACTCTCTCATATATATGATAACTTACTGTGTATCTACGTGATTTCTTAAAAATTTATGGCCACCATAGGCCTGATAATAGTATTTTCTTCCCCATTATTTCTCTAAAGTTTTATCCTCTTGCACATCCATCATGTGATTCTCTTAAGATATTATGCCACTCACGGTAATGCTACTTGCTGAAACATCTCATCTCTTCCCTTCATGTACACTACCCCTTCAATAAATGTGAAGGTAACACCTAAATCATTAATCTTTTCTTTTGTAATATATTATATTCCTCTAGAAACTCTCTACTAAATATAAATTATGAAATAAATTTCATGTCTTTGGGTATTTATTATACATAGAAGATGTGGTATTTATGAAACTCATCCTGAATTAGTCATGTATCTTCCATTGTGGTTATTTTTGAGAGTTAGTCATGTCCATTATTAGCTTTCCCAAGTTTCACCATAATTTTTAAATCAAACTCTTAGAACAACATGAGCCAATAACATATTATTCCTTGTATTATTGGCCTATTTATCAAATAATTAAGTTTATCATGGTCTATAAAGAATGTGAATGAGGATGATAATAATTAATGTTTTAATTTATGTAGCACATAGACAATTTATAGTGATTCCCTCTCGATAGTGGAATAATTTCTTTCAGCCCTTGCCAATTTCTTGCTAGTGAATGAGTGGTCTATATTTCCCCATAGTTGTACTAATATTGAACCTATTGAATTCATAAGGAATAAATATATAAATGGAATGGAATCTTATAATCTATAAATACTAATATTATTTGGACCAATCTAGTGGTTTATTATGCCACTTGTTCAATAATTCCTTGATGGGTACACTTATAGTTTCATAGTTTATTATGAACCTATGTTGATAATTGGTATACCCTAGTATTGTTCTAACCTATTTTTATGTTTTGAGTGGTGTTAAGTTTATCATTATGGTAGTTTTAAGTGGATATACCATCAATCCTTCTTTACATATTATGTGGCCTAATAAAGTTATAAAAAGAGTAGCAAAGATACATTTCTTAAGATTTAGAGAAATGTTCAATTGTTTACATCTTTCGAACATAATCCATAGTGCTTGTACATGTTCCTTGATTAACCCATAAATTATCCAATCATCCAATTAGACCTCTAATAACTTTTGAATGAAATCTCAATATGCATTTACCATTATGAGGTTGAATGTAGCTGATGTACTCTTCAATCCAAATCATATCATAATATATATGAAGGATCCCCATTCAATAGTAAATGTAGTTTTGGGTTGATCCACTGGTTCTATCTTGACATGATGGTATCCTAAAAATTTCTTGATGAAGGATTATTTTTCTCTTCCTAAAAAACTTTATAATATCACTTAAGTGAATGGTGTTGGGAATGGGTCATGTAGACAAGACTTATTTAGCTCCTTATAGTTAATAGTTATGCATATCTCACTAGTTTTATTATTTTGTATTACCATGGGACTTTTAAATTTAGTGTCTTATACAAGATTTATAATATTTTCAACTAGCATTTTATCCAATTTAGCATTAAAATTTAACTTTACATTAGGATTTAGTTGGTATGGTCATTTCTATAGTGGTTTGATGTTCTCTTTGAACTAATCTTCATGGTATGCACATCTTCCTTAATTACTTTGAGTTTAGTAAATGTTCTTGGGAATAATTATTCAATTTCCCTCAATAGTTATAAAATCCTATCCATGTCTTCTTCTACCATGTAATTTTGAAACTTTGCTATTTTTGGATTTCCTTTGGTGGAAATATCATCTTCCTTAATTTTAAGTAGTTGGTAAAAATATTGTGTTTTATCTTCCATAGTGTTAATGAGTTTCATTTCTCCTAATATAACATTAATTTTTATATTTTTAGGTTTTTCTTCCTCATCCTCTTCATGTTTTATAATTTTATGGTAATATGTCATTTATTTGTGCTCTTTTATTTGTAGAGTTTTTCCTATAGTTTTTGGTGATTCTCATATAATTATTCCAGTTTGATCCTAGTCATCCATGTGCCCTAACGGTGTTTATTTTATTTTTATTTTATATAATTTTTGTTTGGTAATTGATCCTTTCATAAATAAAAATGTTTTTATCTTCTACAGTGCTTACAAACTCTTGTATTTGAGTCCCAAAAATTGAAAGTTCTACATAAATATATTTTTAACTATGTCAATGTACCGGTTCCATTTCACATCTCTTGATGTAAATACCATGTTTTGGGGATTGCATCCAATGTCCATAATAATAATTTTTCCCATATGCACTTATCAATCTCCCCTCTTACTTTCCATACTTTTTCAGATGTTTCTATATGCCATTATGGATTAGTGTGCCTTGTGTAACATCTTATCTCTATAAAATAACTTTATGATTATACAAACCTCATTCTTAGTAGTACACACAAGTTTTTAAAATTATGTATGGTTTCTCTATGGGTGTTCCACCATATTGAGATAGTAATAGTGAGTGTATCATTGATTACTTTCATCTTTATTTATTCTTGTGGGAATAATATCATCATTTGTTGTAAGTATTCATCAACCATTTTTATTCTAATAAATTTAGGTAGTTTATTAGGTGAGTCTCATTCTATGCCTTGAGATCTCTTTCTATGTGGTAGTGTATTTTATAGTGTAGTGGTAATTATCCCTTTATGAGGTGTTTTTATTAGACAACATATTTTTTTTAGCTCACCATATATGAAGGCGTCAATTTCATACTCTAAGGGTGTTTTTCCTTCTTCTACTATCGTCTCTTCATCTTGATTAGGTTCTGAGTCATATTCTATCTTTATAAAAGAATTTAGAGTATGGACACTATCAAGGTTATCAAATTCATTGTCTTCATCTTCTAGCCATAGTTCCTCTAACCATGATACTATAATTCCTACCTCTAGTGGAGAATGGACTATTAAACCCTATTTCTCAAATATGATTTATTCTTATTTAGATTATAATAAACGATTACAATCCACAAACCATTCTAAGTTTAAAAAAGATAGATATTTTTTATCATACATATTGATTACCTCAAAGTATAACCTCTTATTTATTCCCATATAATCAACTTCAACATTATGTAGAGTACCAATGGGTGAACATGGAGTACTATCAGTCATGATGATATAATATGTTGTTGCATGAAAATATAATTTCCCTAATAGTTCCCATGTGCTCTATGCTGAGACATTTGTATCTATGCCAAGGTCTAATAGATTTTTTTATAATTTCTTGGTCATTTATTTTGATATTTATTAGAATGGTATAATGTTTCCATTTTTAGTTTATTCAAAAAACTTTTTTTTTTATTGATCTTTTTTAGTTTTCTCTATCCTCTGCACTTGATATTATCTTTGTTGTTTGTTCAAATACTTAGAAAATTGAGTTAGTTTTATTACTAGTTCTTGCTTCTCAACCAATTTCATTATCTTTTTTAAATCTCAAATCTCATTTTCATCAAATTAAGTCAACATTAAGTTGATCGTTATCCTATTTTTTAGTTATTATTATTTTTTTAAATAATTCTATATTTATCTTTAATATTAGGTTTATCCCCTTTTGCATCTGTGTCATATTCATTACTAGAATCAATAGCTACTTCTTTTCATTTATCCATATTCATGCCACTTCTAGTGGTTATCACTACTCATAATTGTAAAATATCATGCATAATGTGGAGAGCCTTCTTCCACGGTCACTCTTTTTTTATCCTTTATAGTTTTTTGACATTGTATAATTTGTTTGATCATGGTTACTCTTTGAGATGAGCTTCCCTCTTTTTATATTATTTTCTATTCTTCCTTCCTGTGATAAATTTCATTTCACCTTCCTTTTATGTCCTATCCTTTTGCTAAATTTTTAAGTGTTTAACCCCTTTTTGGGGTGGAGATTATGTGATTTCCTCCATTTTTTCTACCATTTTTGTGAATTTGTGTTACTTTTGGATAGGAAAATGAATCATGGATTCCATTTTCATACAAAAAATACACTCTATCTATGGCTCCTCATCAAAGTTCCTAGGAATATGCCTAATATTTTTGCATTTATAACACATTAAAGGGGGTGTTTATTGATTATACCTCTAGTTATAGTTATTATTATATCTTATATCACCTTGGTAATTTCCCCTTCTACATTATCTTCCTTTTTAACCACTTTGGCTACCTCCTCTATAACACCTTGATTGTTATTGTATTATTGAGGTTTGGTATTTTGAATTGTTAGAGGAGTTTCGTATGTTTGTCCAAGGTGAGGTATGATATAATTGGTTATGGGTAGTTACAGTGATTGAATTTGATATATTTTTTCCATTTTTATCTAGATAATATCTTGTACATCCATAAATGCATTTATAAAATGGTAGTTCTTATTATAGTGATTGAATGACCCATAATTGGTGCAATGAATTATACTATTTATAGGGGATGTACTTCCATCATTAGTCATAAGTGTTATGGATATTGATCATAGAATTATAATATTCCATAGTAAATCCTTTCACCATATATGGCTTGCTTAATTGGTGGTGTCATTCCTATCTATGGTTACACTAATCTTATTAATTTTGATCCTTTTGTCATATCATTATGGTGACATTTTGTCCTAGGATTTCCCTCCACATAATAAGTGGTATACCAAATTATTATTTATGATGGTGTAAGCTTAATTTGTGATACCATAAAATCATCTCCCTTCATCTCTACATCATATTTTGGTCTTAGTTTTTCTAATTCCAACTATAATCTTTCCACATTATCTTTTAACAAAGCATCTATATCTATCATCTAGGACTATAATTCAAATCTTTATACTATTTATAATGTTTCTAAAAATGTATTGAAATTTTTTCCATCTATGTTGGCATGGAGACAAGGAATTGAGCCAGATATAAACATTTATATCCTTTATTTTTCATTGATAAGATCATTTAGTTTATACACTATGGACTTAAACTATTGATCATAATCTTTCACATATTTGTTTTCTTTTTAAATTAGTTCCCTCATTTTAATAAAACTCTCTATTTGTATATATGGGTAGTGAAAATCACCATTAAATTATTTTTGTACATAATCCCATGTAATGGCATGTCCTGAGTAAGTCTTCATGTACCACTTAAGTGCATCATCTCTTAATGTCCCAAAAAATAAAAGAGCATTACTCTTTCATCAATAATTTTATGACTTATAAAATATGAGTCTAATATGAATATATGTTATTTTTCATCCTTCATGTCTTTTCCAAAAAATGATAACTTCATCATATTCTATGCCATTTTACTATTCTAAAATGTTTTATGAGTACCATTACTAGGATTAGTACCACTATTTGTTTGATTGTTTAAGGTACTTACTCTAGTAGTACTATCATAATTATATTTATGATTATATTTATATTATCTAACCAAGTTACAATTAATACTTTTATCTCTTTTGAATTATTCCTATGAGTATCTTCTTCCTAGTAATGCTACCTAATTCCTTACAAATTCTCTTATTTTCTCAATCTCTTTCTTGTGAATTTTTTTTGTTTAACCCTAAAAATCTAGATTGGGGTTATGTAGGGTTAAATAAGATATATATAAACTAATTTATAAGGGTGATAAACTATTTTTATAACAAGAGAATTATATTCTAAACTCAGATAAAACTCATATATAACATATTATTGATTCATTAAATTGAGATAGGCTAAAAATAGTAATTACAACTATGCTAAATATGGACAAGGCAAAGAATTAATATAATTAAATTATTATTATGTTGACACAATATGGATATAGAACATGTAATAATTAGAATATAATAATGTTATATAATAATCACCAAATATTGGATTAGGTGCCTTTAGATCTATGGACACTAAGATCAACCTTGGATGGTTGTGTCAATGTTACTATTTGATCCTGATGCATGTGTCTTATATGGAATAACTATTATAAAAATATGAAACCACCTAGATACTCTTGGGTTTGTCTTCACCTTCACTCTGATGCATTCATATCTAGGTCATGGACTTTTTCTCCTCATGAAATTATAAAACTCTAGTTATTCATCTTCATAGTGAACTTGGAAAAAATGGGTTAGAGGGCACATGGTGTCAAGTTGACCCCAAAGACCCATATGTCAATGAAAAATTCATACATATCTAATACTTTGAAGAGGGCCTAAAAATTATTTATTTCTCCCATATGTGTTTGGATTGTGTGTGAATCATGAAATATGTAGAAAGTAAGTACAATAGTGACCTAGCTTGTAACTCTAAAAATATAGCCCTTGGGTAGCTCCTTTAGTAATTAAAACCTATATATTTTTTTCCCTATGGCTAATAAGGAAATACAAAAAAAAATGGAAGCTTTTATTTATTGAGTGGTTGATTGAGTTCTTTGATAAGTTACCTTGGGTCTTTTCTAGGTTTTATAGGTGAGGAATGAATCAAGGTTGATCCATTCAAAAAAATAAATTGCATTAAAGCACCTAGGTCAACTATTTGGATACATTTAATTTTTAAATTAAATTATTTTAAGGTACTAGACACTACCATCAAATTAAGATATTTGCATTTTTGTAGGTGTCTGTCTAGAACACTAATATATTAGGAGCAAAAAACTAGATATAGGCTCAAAACTTATAGATGTAGAAGATAAGAATATTTTAAGCATTATGGGAAAGATAGAAAGTTTGGATCATTAATATAATACTATTTGGATGAAGAGATATTCCAAGGGGCACAATATAGATCACATGTGAGACTTATGAAAGTGAGTAAGGTCTAGAACTAAGATGAATAGCCAAGGTCTAAGTTTTCCAAGTTTAAAATACTAGCATATGATATAATCTAAAAATATCATGTACATTGACTTTATTTGAGTCCAACTTTAGTGCTTTACTAGTGACTAAAATGTAATTAATATCATTCTACATTACATAGTTAGTGCATATAATTTGAAATTGAACATATTAAAAAGATTGAAATTAAATGAGCAAGGTTTAGGAGTACACCTACGTATCAATGTAACTACCTTTCCTATTGTTAATTTGATTTGGGAAAACATATCATTATAAGGATCTAAAACTAAGATTAAGACAAATATATATAAATATATAAAGTTCATATATCTAAGGATATATAAAGAGAGATTAGAAGGCACATTCCCCCAAACTTGGAGAATAAGTGAGTTGTTACCCAACAAGCAAGATTAGCTCAATCATGTAATCCAATCATAGATATAAACTGGTGAGCATGAGTGAATAAAGTCAACTCATACTATCAAATTAGTGAGGCTATATGATATAATAAAGTACAACCTAAAACCTTGGTAAAATTGAGTGATTTAATCATCTCAACCATACCAAAATCAAAATAACTACTATAGTAGATTGGCACAATATAGTCAAAAGTCCAACTTGGTGGGTGATGATAGTCTCTAAAAGTGTGTTGAATATAAAATTTATTTGTATTTTGTAATATTAGGTGCACATTGGATATCATATACACCTTATATGTGTCTCATGTTAAAAATGTGTATATAATGGTACTAATGTATAAAATTGTTTCATGAATGTGAATATAAGTTATATAACTATGTGTTTTGGCCAATTTGTAAAAAAATTAAGTGTGGAGAACATTCTTATAAATCATGCCCCCACTATAAATGGGGACATATGAAAACTTATATAAGTGCCAATATAGAGGACATGTTTCCAAAACATGCAAACACTGAATCTAGGTATGTCAGATACTGAAGAAGTGGGGAGAACATACTTCCAAACCATGCCCCATTTAATTTAAATAATGTGTCAAATATTTAATAAGTGTGTAAAATAGGTTTCTAACTCATGCATTACTTTAATTTGTAATAATGAATGTGTGGAATCCATGCCTATATGACATTCCCTCACTGAATATAAAAACTATGATGAATGTGGAGAACATGCCTCTATGACATGCCCACATTAATATGCCCCCTCTTTCAGATGAGGGAAGATAGGAATTAGTATTTACCTCATGTTAGAATGAGAATATGATTGAATAATTTATAAATGTAACTATGTAACATATAGAAGAAAATGTTTAGTTAAATGTATCATTAAAGTGCATAGAAAAATGTGATCACATGAAGGCCTAAGATGCATGATAAATATCATGAAAAAGTCTAGTTATTAATAGTAAAACCTTAGCAAGTAAATAAATCACACACATAAGATCACTCAAAATCAAGTAAACATACAATGGTGATAGGATAACACAAATAAGGGGCATGTTCAAATGTTGCATAATTGAAGAAACATGTCTTAATTGAATGTTCACAAAAGTAATAATGACATATTCAAATGTCCTTGTAAAAAACAATGACATATGAAAATTTCAAATAAAGTAAGCAAAGACATGGGAGCCAAAAATAAAGGAGCATATTCAAATTCTCGAACATGTAAGATAATATCAATGTAAGACACTCAAGGAAGTGCATAAATCAAAGAATAAATAACTAGCATAAACATAACATAGTAGCCCATGGATGAATTGTGTTAGTAAAAAATGTCAATTTCATAGCATATCAAGTAATTTGTATCATACATAGGCATGGATAAAGGCATATCTAAATATATATATATATATATATATATATATATATATATGATCTCCAAACATAATAATGTAAAGTGACCATAAAATGATATAACCTATAAGTATCATGATCATAGAGGTGGATGCCCCCAATGTCATTGTGATGTGAGTAGATGGAAAGCCCAAAATCCCTAAGTGCATAAATCATGTATGTGTGTTTACATGTCACATAAAGGAGTGAAACACATGTATGTGTAAGTAACTGATATGTCATAGATCAACATGGAACTAACACATAGATTCCAAGAAGCCAATAGAATATGTAAGTGCCTAATTTTTTTTTGTAGTTTTGAAGTTTTTGATTTTTGGTATTTTTGTAATGTTTGGAATGGACAATG